>NW_026465649.1:0-13435 GCF_026875155.1 Cherax quadricarinatus
GTTCACGAAGGGTACCGGGGTTTTTGCACACCCTGGATGGATCGTTCAGTAAAACAAGCCAATTGAAATACTTTTGGCCTCGTATGGCAACTGATATTTTCTGAGTAGTTAAGAAATGTAGTGTCTGCAATGCAACATAAAGGCAATGCAATGGTCCAACCCAATCCAAGTATATCCAACTACTAGCGAACCTTGGGAAAGAGTTGCGCTAGATTTGTTAACTAATTTCCAATGTTCCCTCCAAGGAAAACAAACATCTGTGTGTTAGGGTAGACCAATTTCACCAGATATTGTGAGTTATTCCTATTGCAGATAAGACTGCCGAGACAGTAGCTAAAGCGTTTAAAGAACCCCATTCTCTGCAGGCATACCACTCCTAAGTCCCTATAACAGATAATGGAGGTGAATTCTGTAATGAGATTCTTGAAAAATTGTGTACCTTGTACAAGATCTCTAAATCAAACCATTGTTCCCCTCATCATCCTGCCAGCAATGGGTTACGGAACGAACCAATAAGAAAGTACTTGATGTCTTGAGAGCCACATCAATCCCAACATGAAACTTGGATGAGTTATACCTGATGTGAAAGTGTGTTATAAATTCTGCTTACAATGTTTTCTATAGGTGACATTTCCCACATTATGCATGTATGGTGTAGATAAACGTTTGCCTTATGATTTGGGTTATTTTTCTAATCCGAACCAAATTACAACCCTGATGATTTCATAGCAACTCGTACCAGCTTAGCTAAAAAGTGTTTTAGAAGAATCCGTGAAACACTTCAAAAAATCAACAGCAGAATTTAACAAGAGTCGCAAACCACTCGAGCAAAGCCATCCCAAAATCAAAGTAGGTTCGAGAGTTATGCTGATTAACTTTAACAAAACGTCTGCAATGCCAAAGCTTGAATCAAAAGTTTGTTTGGTCCTTATTGAGTAGTTGAACACATCACTGGTAATAAGTATAAGGTTAGAGAGATTAGTACTGGTCAGTATAAAGAATCGCATCTAGATCATTGAAGTTAGTATGGATGATAATGATGTTCCAACCCAGACTAATGTGACAGACTCTGGCAATCCTCCTGATCCTGTACTCTCTTCCTCTGATACTCAGTCAGACCGATCAACCTGAATGTCGTTATTTCCCTACGTACATGAAAAGGTATTGAGAAATCCTCAAGTAAACATTTGTAACTTCCAAATTTAGATTTGCCTCAAATACAGCATGAGTTAGCCAATGCTACAGAGTTTTGATCCTCCCAGAGATGACACCCATTCTGCATATGTCAATCTCACCCTAGCAGATTGGGGTTAAATGTAAATAACCTGTATAGATGAATAATTACAGTATCAAACTTATCAGTATTCAAGAATTTTTTTTTGTGTTCATGTTTTTCTCTTCCGCATTCTGAGAGTTAACAGTCTAGATTTGAGTGCACCGAATCTGCCTTTTTGTTAAACACTCTTTCTTTGTATATATTCCTTCCTCAGACCGTAGATCACATGAATACAGATCGATCGAAACAAAATTTTTTTTTTTATTTACTTGTAATCTCCCAAAGTTGAGTTCGTTGTTCATTTGTTGAGTTTTAAATTGTGCTATATTATACCTTTTATTGCATTTTCAGTTTCAGTTAAGTAAGCTTCCATTCCAATGTTCTACTTATGTATTTAAATGTTTAATTGTTGTGTACTTTGACATTGTATAGAATCAGCCCAAGCCGTAAACCTGCCATCTCTTAGTTTATTAGTTGTATGTCGGGACGACATACGTTACGTCGCCGACTCTCATAGTAGTAACCAGTTACCAGTACCCCCGTGTACCTGGACTCAACGACCAACCGCTCTCTGGTCACTTCTATTCATATTGCGCTGACCGGGCATATTCAAAGACCCTCTAGGATACGGGGGGCGGCCATCAGTCAGCTGACGAGAGTGGCGAGGAGACAAGGTAAGGGCGGCGGGGCTCTCCTACTATCGTAATTATACGTAATAACAGCCTACGTAGATTTTTTTACCTAACCACTGTCGAACTCCCACATGATATGACACCCCAATTTTGGATGGTTCGACAGCTTCTAGACCTTCGCTGCAGGGGGGGCGGGGGTAGACATTACTTCATTTATCAGCAAAGGGTTTTCTTTATATAGTTATAATAAACACAGCGGGTAAGGCCAGAATCTCAACAAGTTTGGTCCTTTCGAACCGATAAAGACCCACACTGGGTCCAAATATGTTTAACTACAGTGTACAAAAAAACCAAGAGCCAAAAGGTCCTTCGAAAAAAGCTGAAAAAAACTATGTTTTACAATAAAAATTTCAGTAAAAAAGATCCCTCCAACTCAATCCCAGAAAAAGGGCAGCCAAAAAAAATTTGGGCGCTTCACCCAGCATTCACCCAAAAGAAAACAGGCGCTCACCCAGCGGGGACACCCAAAAAAAGGGGGAGCTGGGTCCCCTCACCCACAACCCGCACCCACGCCCCAATCTCGAGAAAATGCTGATTAAACAACAGCAACCCAAGGGGTGTTGTTTGTCTGAGTGTTAATTACACATGTTTATAATGTTTTTTTTAAACAAAATTAAGGAAAAAGATTGTGTTAAAGTTTGTTTTTTATAGATCAACCCTTAAAATTAAAGGAACTTATATATAAATTTAATTTTCAAATAAATTAACATAAAATTTTTATATATGTTAAAAATTTTCACGTGATTTACATTTAAACAGTGACATTTATAGTGATAGTGAATAAAGTGATAAAACGTTTTTTACGTTTAATCATCATGGTCAGGCTGACACAGCAAACAAACCAAAACACCCAACACATGTACCCTGTACCCTTTTATGGTCATTGACCCGAGTTAAGCTTGGGTGGCCCGTAGGGCTGACTCGTTTATTCGACTTAAGCAAACAAAACTCACGTTTTATAGCATACAGGTTTTTAAAAAACCTAAGGTGGTGCGGAATTTTTTTCAAGAAATACCATTAAAAGGTTTTTGTTGAAAACTCAGTTTCATCTTTACAGACAAAATTACACAATTGAAAATCTAAATTTCAGCTGTCTAGGATTAACTCAAAATAAAAACAAAATTTTTTGATGATCTTGAGGTCAATTTGAATTATTTACACAACGCAGGGGAAATAATTAATTCAGATATACACATTAGAAGATAAATTTTTTGAATCAATCCATCTGAGGATAAATTAAAAATTTTTTTGGATATTTTAGTGACAACAATTAAGGTGGAAGGAGTACAGGCACGCCGCAAAACCCTGTCACAAGACCTACACTATTTGGGGGTCAAACACCGTTAAAAAACCTTGTAACAAAAAACAAGTGTCCCAACCCTTACCAAAATTTGTCATTACCTATTTTCCAAGGTCATAATTATGAAAAATTCATTATGTTTTAAAATCCATAGAAATTTCACGAACTGACAAGATGATATTGCTAAGTTCAATTATTTTAAATGTCTTGTGAAGGGAGAACCCTATGAATGATTAAGTCATTTCCGGGGGTCAAAGGCAATTATAAAAAATGCCTTTAAACGTGTCTTAGCAGAAAAATTTAACTTTGATGATACAAGGCTAGAGTTAACATGCATCTTAAAACAAGCTTAAACCCACCCAAAATTGTTATTAAACTTAGGGGCTTTAGAATCACATTAAAAAACCCTAGATCTCTAACAAATAGACCTAAGACAAGTAAATTGGTTTATCAGTGGAATTGTAAAAAGATAAGTTGTCACCACAAACTATTGAACTTTAAAATATTATTTCAATAAACGCATTTCACTTGTGAAAAATTAAAATGGTTTACAAAAAAATAGTTTCATGCAGCAAGCAACGAGACAAGAGAAAAATCCACAAATCTAGTGGAAAATAAACCTTCAACTCAGAAATAAAAAGAGATACCTACTCCCACAAACCAAAACAAAGGAAAAATTCCCATATAGGCATTTATCAACGTGAATACAATAGACAGTAAAACAACTGTCATACATAAACGTACCCAAAATGTGTTTTTTGGGTGATGGAACACATTGGGGCACAGAAATTGTTTCAATACAATAAAGGGAGGACGTAAACAACGGTTCATCAGCTGAAAAGATCACAAGTTTTTTTTGGTAACACGGGGAGGAAAATGCCACGAAAAGTTTTTTAAAAAAGCAAGGGAGCATCATACGAAATTATCCCCAAATTTTTTTTGCTGAACAGCACAGACTTCCACAGAATCGGAAAGTCCCAAAAAGCAACAGCAAAAAAATTGAGAGAAAGTTTAAAGCAACTGCTCCCCGAAGCCGATTGAGTTATCTAATAAATTTACAAAAAAACCAATTGTAACACTTTTTGATCAAGGCCACAAAGGCCCTTTTCTAAAAGATCAGTGTTGCAAGAAACTGAATAAAACAACCCTATGCCAAAAATACATTAGATATAGCTTTTTTTTTTTCCAATCTGGTAAAAACATAAGAACCTAGCCAAATCCTGTTGGTCAGGAAACGGGAAAAAGACATAGAAGTGGGGAAATTTTAGATGATTTGCCTAACCCTGGCAGATCCAGGGTTTAAAAGAAACGTTGCACACTGAAAAAAGCTAAGGTCAAGTTGCCTGTCCTGACAAACAAACGGACACAATTAGCCCAAATTGATTTAATCTTTGGAAGTGATTATTTCATGTTTGTGAAAAAATATAGTAAGTAAACATGAAGTTCACTTGCTGAAAACAGCAGGGGGCCCCACATGAATGTGGTCCCATTCCTCTCAAAGTGGAAAAAAAAAGCGAATTGATTCAGGGGAAAATGTACTAGTTACAAAAAAAAAACCGCTGACATTCCACAGCAAAAATTCATTACTGGAAGAAATAATGAACCAGTTGATAATTTGGGGGTTTTTAGATGCGATAGGTATTGATGTAAATAAACCAAGCCCACAAAGTCTCGACTTATAACCAAAAATTTGGACACGTCAAATAAAAGAGGACAGTTTTGGGGTTTTGGGTTACCATGGAAAAAAAAATCCACCACATCTACCTAGAAATTTATCGCATGGCTTTCGGACAGATGAAAGCAAAAAATACATAGCTCGGGAAGAATCCAGAGTTAGACGTCTATGATAATATCAAAACAAGAACATTGGACAATAAATTCATTGGGGAAAATACGAAAAAAATTTGAAGACAAACGCCATACTCCCGCACCATGGATTTCAGAAAAGTTTCTGAAACCACCACTAACGTTTGATAAAATTGCAGCGCACTGCAAAAAGATTAGCAAGTCTTAATGACTGTCTGATACCGGACCCTCCTAACTGAAAGTTTGGGAAACGTCTTAGAAATTTCCCCCCACAAACCCATTGCCACACGGCTGATATTTTCCAAGGCTTTCTTAAATGGGGACTACAAAAATAGATAGAGATTATTCCCGATTCTTTGGCCTAAAAATCCCAAACCCTCAAAGTCCTGTAAAAATTTAAATCGTTTTTCAAATCATATTATTTGGGAAACATCCTCTCCATTCTTACAAGAAGCTACTCTAAAACACTTTTTGAAGAAACTGAAAGCCCCAAAGAAGCAAAAGAAAAGTTTTATTGGAAAACCCCAAAAGGTAACGTGAAAAAGAGGATGTTTTTAAAAACCCTTATACAGAAACTAACAAGGAGATGAAAAAGCAAAAATGCCCTAAGAAGTGGAATAAAAATTCAAACCAAAATTAAGGGGAACTTACAAAGAAGTTTTCCCTGAAACTGAAATTCCCGTTGCAAAATAATCTGGGGGCTTAATTGGAACACACAGGAAGATACTTTTTAGTCTCAAAAGGATAAATAAAAATCATGCAGTCCACCACTAAACGTTTTAAAATGTCAAGGTATCACAATGTTTTGAAAAAAATTCTAGGACTTTGCTCAAAAAAATTACCCAAAAAAAGGGAAAATGCTTATGCAAAATCATGGAAACTCAAAAATTGGAGGGAGGGGAACTTGCCCCCTAAAATGAGTCAAGCATGGATGAAATATCCAAAGTTTTAAACAACTTCATCAAATTAAATTTTTCCCGACAAATAGGTCAAGAGGGAAACAATTTACACCCTTCATGTTTCTGTGATGCGCAACCAAAAGGTTATGGCGCTGTAGCTTACATGAGTAATGCTGAAGGAAGTACACTAATTACTTCAAAGGCCAGGTACACCCTTTAAGGTCAAAAAAATAAACCCCAAATTTGGAAATGACAGCACTCATGTAGGTACAAAATTGCTTGTCTACTCAAAAAGACTTGTCACTCACAATTTAGAAAACCGTGATCTGGAGTGATAATGAAGCAGTTCTTTCCCTGGGTTTAAGAAATAATAAAGTAAACTGGGCTTGTACAAAACAAATAGCGAAAAAAAAAGATGCAGAAGATTTTCCTTCTTTTTTTCCCACGCTCTACCCCCGAGAAACCAGCGACATGTTTTACGTTGGGGCCCACTCAAAAAATTGTGAATAAAAAAAAGGCTCCACGGACCGAACTGGCTCCTAATGGGAAAAAAACTGGCCTCAGCAAAAAAATACTTTCCAAAGAAACATCTGCTTTAACACAGCAAAATAAGTTTTGTAAATACTGCAGACACAACAAAAAAGTCATTGATGGATCTAAATACTCATCTTTGGGTAAACTCTTAAAGTTACGCCTTTTTTTAAATTTATTAAAGGAAAAAAACCCTATTGAATGTCTTGAACCCATTAAATACTGGGTGAAACTAAAACAGAAAGATGTTTTTTCACAGAATATAAATTCTAGAAACACAAGAAAATCCCCAAAGAAACCTGTATTGATTAATTCTTTAAAAGGGCTTTTTTCTCGACTCAAAAGATTATAAGATGTCGAGGAAGAATTCATAATTTTTCAAAAAAACCAAAGAAGCCATACACCAATATTGATCCCCCAAAACATTGGGTAAAAAACTGTTGTCAAAACACCCACAGAACGTGTTACATGGGGGGTAGCTGACCGCTTTTTCATATACGACAATCCCACTGGATACCTCAAGGGCGACAAAGGTGGGAAAAAAAAAATAAAGGACTGTATTCTTGGGCTCACTACGAATAAAATATGTCAGTACCAGGTCCACCTCCAACCCTCGAAAAAGTTTGTCATATCACTCCTTTGAGGTGCAGGTGAATTACACGGACCAATAATTTTAACCCAAAAAAGTTTACAAAGTTCCCATCAAGGGCATCGTTTGTTTTAAAATTGTGCTAAAAAGAGCATACATCAGAAGACCACTGACAGTCTGCTGAAACTTTTTTTCAAAATTTTTCAGAAGGTTTGCAGCCAGAAAAGGGGATGTCCCAGACTGATGATTTTCAGATAATGCAACAACTTTGTTGCTGGTGCTGCTTTTATAAGCAGATCTTTGATCAACCAGAGGACAACAATCAATCAACGCATTGCGTTTTAGATACATTCCTCCTAAATCATTCTTTGTCTAACAAGTAATGTAACTTAAGAGTCTTTAATCTTTCTTCAAAGGGAAATTTCTAATGCTATTATTAATTTAGTCACCCACCTGAATGTTTTTTTAACGAATTTTATGTCCATTCGTTAAAAGGGGAACCCAAATTTAGCTGCAAATCTAGGTGAGGCCTTACTAAGGTATAAAAACCAGTATGACCCTGGGCTTTCTTTGCTTACCTTCTTGATATAAATCCCAGTAATCTATTTGCCTTTTTTACTACGCTTTGGCATTGCTGTCTTGGGTAAGGTTTTGGGGTTCTTACCATAACCCCCCCAAATCCTTCTCGCAATCTGTTGGTTAAATTCTACATTATTTTAAATTATAATGCAGGGGTTTTGGGCACCCCCAGCTTCAGAACCCTTTTATTTACTACATTGAACTGCATCTGCCACTTTTTTGACCCAAAAGTAGAACATAAAACATAAAAAAGGAGGGAAACGCAGCAGGGCCCGTTGGCCCCCATACGGGGAGGTCCCCTTTTCATTCATCCCACTAACAAAAATTTGACCAACCCAATTTTCAATTTCTACCCAAGAAAAAAAACTCTGATGTGGGAAGTCCACTCAAAAACCCAACCCCCCCCCACTCATGACTTATCCAAACCTAAATTTGGAAAAAAAACCCAAGTCCCCAGCCCTAACCCAACTAGGTAACTGTTCCCTCCTCAACTACCCTATTCCAACCAATACTTTCCATTTCCTTTTTAAAACTAAACTTTTCATTTAAATCCATTACGCGGGGTTTTCTCTTGGGGAATATCCTCAAAACCTTTTTAATATCCCCTTTAATTTAAAACCTTTTTTTCCACTTTACACTTCGATCAGGTCTCCCCTCATTCTTTTCCCAAAAATGAATGTAACTTAAAGTCTTTAAACTTCTTCAAAGGAAGATTTCAATGCTATTATTAATTTAGTCATCCTCGCTGAAGTTTTTTTAACAATTTATGCCATTTTTGTAATAGGGGGACCAAATTGAGCGCATAATCTAGGAGGCCCCTTTCTAATGATGTAAAAAAGCTTCAGTATGACCTCTGGATTCTGTTCTTACACTTCTTGATATAAATCCCCCTAATCATTTTTCCTTATTACGTACGCTTACATTGCTGCCCTTGGGTTTTAAGTTGCTGCTTACCATAACCCCCCCAAGTCCTTTTTCGCAAACTGTATGGCTAAGTTCTACATTATTTAACTTAAAGTCTAAGGGTAAAGAGAAAAGTTTGTCTAAATCCTCCGAAGTTCCCCAACATCACGTTGAAACAAATTTTCCACCCTTCTTCGTGTCATCGGCGAATTTGCCATATCACTAGTAATTCCTTCATCAAGATCATTTATAATATTATAAACAAAACGGGCCCAAAACCGATCCGTGGAACGCCACTTGTTACTGGTCCCCCCTCGGATTAACCCCATTTTATGGACACCTTTCTTCCTTCTGTGAGCCATGATTCGATCCACAGAGCACCCTTCCCCCAAAGCCATACTGCATTTCTTCAACATCTTTGGGCGGAACTCATCAAATGCCTTACAAAATCTAAGTAAAAAATATCAAATTTTTTTACGTGGCCCCTCAAAAGCTTTACTGAAGAAAGTTTAAAAATTTGTTAGAAAAGGGTTTCGGCCTCTTTTAAATTTTTCCCCATGCTGAGAAACATTAAATCAAGTTTGTTTAACGAGAGGGGTTTCCCTTAAAAAATCTCAGCTAAAATTTGGGGACCTAGTAATTTGCCTAAAATTAGGGGTTCAGGTTTATTGGGCGGTAATTTGAGGGGTAACGACCTTGTCCCCTTTTTTAAAAATGGGAAAATTCCCATTAGCCATTTTTCCAAAATAATCCCCGACACTACCCCTTTTTTTGAAAAAAAATTAAAAATTTTAGTTAAGGGTTCACAGATTTTTCCCTTTTTGGGCTTTCCCTTTAGAACCCTTAAAAAAACCCCTCATCAGCCCGGTGACTTATTTTGCTTCATCGGGTCCCCTACCCGCTTCACAACCTTTTCACTAGTGACTTTTAATTTAAAACAAAAATTTATCTTCTTCTGACCCACTAAAAAAAATTTAAATTTAAACCGGAAAAAAAAACTATGTCTTCCTGTGGAAAAAACCAAGAAAAAATAATTATTTAAAATCGACATTTTTTTAAATTCTTCTTTTGTCAGTAAAATGCCCATATTTAAATTTTTAAAGGGGAACCTTCTTATCTCTGACTTTTTGTTCTATATACCTGGAAAAAATTTTTTGGTTATTTTTTGAATCCCTAGCAACTTTAAAATTTAAATAGCCCCCTTTTTAGCTTTTCTTATCCCCTTTTTTAAAGGGCCCTCTTAGTGTCAATATACTAAATTAAATAAAAATGACCCCCCGCCTCTTTTTGATACGCCTATAAATTTTTTTTCTTATGCCCCTTAGTAGATTTTTCAGCCAAATTATTAAATCCTTTTTTTGGGTTCATTTCTATTTGATCAAATTTTCCTTTAAAAGGGGATAAATGTTTTTTGGGGCAGCATGTTTTTTTTTTTTTAGAAAAACTGTCATATTGATAGCTTTTTTTCCCTTTAAACCCCCAGTCAACAGATGAAAAAGGGTTCTCTAACCCCCTCGTAACCCTGCTAACAAAAACCCGGGACTTTTAAATGATTTATCCCTTCTATCATTTTTTTTTCCATTAAATTTCAAAATTTGAAAATGATTTTGGTCCGCTAGCACCCATTTTTTCTGAAATTTCTAAATTATTAAAAAGGGGGTTTTAAATTTTTTTGCCAGAACTAAGTAAAAGCGGGTTTTTTAACCCCTTTGGGTTTTCTGTCACAAAACTGTTTTCAGAAAACAACCTAAACTATTTTAAAAAAAGAAGGGTCGAAAGGGATTCAAAATTCCCGGGGGGTCAAAAAATTTTCCAATCAAAAAATGACAAAAATTTAAAGCCCTCCTAAAATTTAAACTACATTATGGTGCCTTGTGGCCCAACAATTTCCCCCCATAGACCCCTTTCCCCGGGGTTTCCCTATCTAAATTTGGGGGAGGGTTTAATATCACCCTAAATTTAATTTTTTTATCCCCCCTCTAAAATTCATCCAAACAGACCTGATGTGTTACTTCAGATTTAAAACCCCTTTTAAATCCCAACAGTTCAAGCAAATTCTCGGACAATAAAATGCCACCCCCCCCCCCCCTTCCCCCCGAACTTCTATCTATTTGGGAAAACAATTTAAAACCCCTGAATGTGACATTCTGGGAGGCATTCCCGACTTTTTTAAAAATTTAAAACCCCGTCTCAGTAATGGCAAAAACAAACTATTTACCTGCACTAGCAAAATAGTCCCCAACTCGGGCCATTTATTCCAACCTGCGACCCATTTTGGGGTTTAAAATATACTTAAAGGGAAACCCCCCTTTTCCCCTTTTTCATTCCCCGCCCTTTTCCCTTTTTTTTTCCCCTAAACCTATTAACCGTCCCTTTTTCAAAATTAGGCCACTGGGGCCCTTTCCCATAATTTCCCCCCCCTTTGCCCATTAAAATATTTTTCCTATACTCATTTTTAACACCCTGAGAAATTCACAGTTTTTCCCCCCAGAAAACCCAAAAACCACTAACTAAATTCCCCAGTTTTTAAAAAACCTAAACAAACTTTCCCCCCCACTGCGTTGGGCCCGTGGCTCCCACCCCACACCTAGACAAGTGGGAAAGCCCCTCCCGGCATACAAAGTCATTTTCTGCCATAGAAGGGGGTCCCCCGTTTCAAAGAAAAGTTAAAACCCCATTTTCCCTTACGTAAATTTTTCCCCCCAGCAATTGACACCCCAATTTCTCTGGACAACCAAATTTATTTCCAACTCCTCTTTTTGGCAAAATGCCACAATGACAGTTTTTCCCACCCTTCTTCCTAATTACTCTATTGTGACCTATACCTGCTAATGGGGTCCCACTCCTACGTTGCCAACATCTTTTGCCTCCAGCCGGGGCAGAAAATAGGTTTGCCCCTACCCTCATGATGTCATCCAGACGGAACAATATCCTTCTTTCCCCCCGCCCCGGGAAAAACACATCTCTGCCCCTATCCTACCCTTTCAAACGAATGCCCTATCCATGTACCTAATCTGACTATCCCCCAACAAAAACAATGTTTTTTACCTTCCCTTTGGGCGTCGTCCGTAGTGATGCCCAGTATCGACTAAAATTTCCCGGGGGAGCTTTTCACCACTTGTAGAATTCGCATGCTTTCTCGATGGTTTCTTTGGGGTTTCGGGGATTTCTACTACGTCTCCCAATGTTTCCCTTTGGGTGCTCGTTGTGGCATTCCCTAAAAACACTCACTTTTCGTCTGGTACCCGAGAATGAGTTGGAAGTTTTCCACGCAGTCTTCTGGTTTCTCTTTGTTTTCTGCCTCTCCAACGTTTTCTTAATCTTCATTTGTTCCATGTTCCCACCACTGACCAAGCCCCCCCTTTTAAAAACCGGGGACTCAAAACAGGGGGTTTACTACGAACCCCTTTTGTTTCCCCCGTTAATCCCCGTATCCCGTTTAGCAACTCTGAGTTCTTCTCTCAGCTCTGTAAAGTGCCAAGAGAGGCATCCTGGTTCAGATTCACGAGAGCACACAAAAAGGTCTTCACAAGTAAGTAACACTCACCACTACAAGTAAAAACGTCACCACTAACAAAGTTAAAATTAATTTGTTTGGGGAAAAAGAATTTCCCCATTAAAAATCATGGGGGGGATTTGGGGGCAAATTTTTGGGGAGGCGGGCACAGTAACTTCAATATGGCCCTTTGTGCACGCCAGTTAACTTTTTTTCCAACCAACTCGCCCCCTAAAACCCAGAACAGAATTCACTAATTTAACAAAGTCAAGCCTCGTGACAAGAAAACAGCTGGAGCTTTTCACCAGGTATACTACTGAATGCAATAAACGTTTTACCCAAGCTCTAAAATTTCTCTTGCATTTGATTTAAATTTTATTTACTCTGGTTTTTTTTGGAAAAAAAATGGTAAAAAAAAACACCACCAATATTAAATATAAATACATATGCAGTAAAAATGGGGTCCTTTATTGACAACGTTTCGCCCACACAGTGGGGTTTTTTAAGGCCTCATTTAGATTATGCGCCAGTTTTTTGGGCCCCCTTTCTACAGGGGGACATGACTCATAGAGAACATACAGAGAAGAATGATAAAATGATTTACGGTAAGGAACCCCCCGTATGAAATTTGATTTAAAACCTTAAAAATTCCACTCTCTGGAGAGGCGTAAATGAGGGGGGATATCATTGAAGTGTATAAAGGGGGACGGGCATAAACAAGGAGACTTAATAAAGTACTGAGGGTGTCGAACCAGGTAAGAACCCGGAAAATGGATTTTTAAATTGGATAAATTTTGATTTAGAAAGGACATAGGAAGTCTGGTTTTTAACAGGTTGTGATGCGTGGAACAGTCTTCCCATGGGGGGTGAGGAGGACCCTTGGGGACTTTAAGAAGAGACTGGAAAATATATGAGCGGGGGGGGCGGGTTTGATGGTGTTGGGGGGGCGGGAGTTGTTTCTTGAGTAGCTTTTTGGTAGATGTCGTTTTGAAAAAGGGCCTGCCCCGTTTTGGGCCCGTGGCCTTTTCTGCAGTGTTCCTACATTTTTATGTTCTTATGTTTTTATTAATTTAGGGAGATGTCGTTTTTTATAAGGACCTGCCTCGTATGGGCCTAGGCCCTTTTGCAGTTTTTCCTAATTCTTATGTTCTTTTTTTTAAAGAACCCAAGGTTTCACTTGTCAGTTTACACATTGTAAACTGGGTTGGGGCAAAAAGTTTTGTTATGGGATGGATTGTAAAAAGGACCGCCGAGTAGGGCCCAAAAGGGCCGCTGCAGTGTTTCTCCTTTTTTTATTTGTTATGAGTTCATTTGAGTCACATGACCTTATTGTCAGGTTTACACTTTACTCTCAGCCTAATATG
>NW_026465650.1:0-13993 GCF_026875155.1 Cherax quadricarinatus
ATTTTCCCTTGTGGTGTCCCCCTCTGTTTCTATCCTCACAGAGGCCTTCCTGTCTCCATTGTAAATACTTCCTTAAATCTCATGTTGAGCTCCTCACATACCTCTTGTTCGTTTCTTGTGAGTTCCCCACCTTTCCTCAGCCTGATCACCTGGTCTTTGACTGTTGTCTTCTCCTAATGTGGCTATACAGCAGCTTCGGGTCAGACTTGACTTTCGATGCATGTCGTTTTCGTACTGTCGCGGGGCCTCCCTCCTTATCTGTGCATACTCATTTCTGGTTTTTTAGACAAAATCTCCTACACCTTCGGGTAAACCAAGGACTCACTTTGGTCTTCCTATTATTTCTATTTTTCCTTGGGAACAAACCTTTCCTCTGCCTCCTTGCATTTTTGTTGTTACACATTCCATCATCTCGTGTGTATGTGTGTGTGTGTGTGTGTGTGTGTGTGTGTGGTGTGTGTGTGTGTGTGTGTGTGTGTGTGTGTTTTGTGTGTACGTGTGTGCTTGTGCGTGATCTCATTGTCTCCACAAGTTCAGGGTCGCTGTGTACATGGTCAGTATGCGCGGCACTGGTATATACAATACTCCGTGTACATAAATGAGTTTTGTTTTAGGTAGTTTGCTCTGTGCGCATAATATACACATTAATTAACATATGCGGGAACTGTCCAGTACACCATATAGCACAAAGGCCTACCTATAAACACATGACCCTTCTTCCTAGGAATGGATATGTTTAACTCGAGACTGATTCCCATAAGGCTCTGATGAGGCTCCTATGTACTGCGCATCACCTAATTTAAAACCTTACTTAAATATCGTAAATTTCGAAAACTTTGCTGCAAATCGTATCTGAGAAATCCATATAGAATTTGCAAAGGATGAATTAGTATGTGAAGGGAATTGTAATGTCTCGGACCAAGGTCAGTCCGTGTACTACACTGGGCATAATAATAGTAGTGGTAGTAGCAGAAGTAGTAGTAGAAATAGTAGTAGTATAATAGTAGTAGTAGAAAATAGTAGTAGTAGTAGTAATAGTAGTAGTAGTAATAGTAGTAGTAGTAATAGTAGTAGTAGTAATAGTAGTAGTAGTAATAGTAGTAGTAGTAATAGTAGTAGAGTAATAGTAGAAATTTAGTAATAGTAGAGTAGTAATAGTAGTAGTAGTAATAGTAGTAGTAGTAATAGTAGTAGTAGTAATAGTAGTAGTAGTAATAGTAGTAGTAGTTGTTGTTTAGCAGTACGAGCAGCAATAGTAGTACCAAGTTTTAAATCCAGATATGGTATTACTTACGTAAAAAAAATCCATACCAGTATTTTAGGTAGGGAGCCAAAATTACTCTTCATTAATAGAGGCAATAAAAGATCTTTAATTTAGAATTAAATCTGTCTTTAAATAAGAGTCTCGCATAAATATTTTTTAAAACAACAATAATTAAATTTTATCAACATGAAGGGAAAAAAGTTCCATCATAAGAAATCTTGAGAATATTAATACAAGTCGAGATAATTCTGGAATAATGTGAAAACTCCGAAATGAAGGAAGAAATAAAACAACAGTTTTAAATGCAATGAATATGAGAAAAAGGGGAGAGAAAAACTTCCCTTGTTTTCAATGTCTATAAAAACAATCATTATACCTGGACAGAATTCCAGGGGAAAAAAGACAATGAAGCGGATCGGGTGTGAAGTGAGCAGTCAGGGTCATCACATGGTGTTGTAGACAAGCAAGACTCTTGTACAGCACTAGGAACCTTCATTTGCGAAACTTTTCGTCTGTGCAACAGGTTTCCTGGGGAAGACTGTTGAATGGGGGGAAACATTTCAGCAGTTAAGACACCCAAATTTAATGCAGAAAATTTTAGTATCACTAGGGTGATGAACCGATTACTTCAAACTATCTCTTCCCTTCTTTCACTTTATCTGTTATCAGCGATGACGCTTCAGGAGTGTGATTTGTCTCTGTATTCGACTGATGAAGCCTGCAGCGCAGGCGAAACGTTTCATCCTAATGTTACACATGTGTCTTATTTATGAAATTCCCGGCAGTATATACAATTTATAATATGTCATCAAAGAGTGCTGAAGAGGTGCACGTACATGTGCTAAGGTCTTTAAACAGAAAGACAAGGTCGCACTTAGAGCAAGGTCATGGCTACAAGGATACTGGAAACTCAACGCGTATCTTACAACAATCTACACTTGCTATACTTAGCGAAGACTATTATTTTATTCAAAAATACACGTGTTATGTAGTTAAATAAGATCTACGACTGTAACATTCAGTCCGGCTGTGTGAGGCAACTTGTTGCGTGGGTGATCTACTTGCATGTTGACAACCAGATGACCGTAGAGGCTGACGGTGTCTCCTACTGCAGCAAGGGTTCCCAACCTTTTGTATGCTCCGCCCCCCCCCCCAAAAAAAAAATGTTTGATTAACGTTACACACACCCTGCAAAGGTAATATCCTAATTGATGATGAAGAAGTCAAATTTCAGATTCTTGAATCACAAATTGGTAAAATAAACGGAATTGTGCTTTCATTAGGACTCTGTCGCACCTCATGAAATGCCATTTCACACTCCCTGGCGATGCGTGCTAACTGAGTGAGCAGGGGCACCAGGTGTAAGGAAACAAGACCAACATTTCTACCCGTGCCAAAGGCTGAACCACACACACTTAGTGTGTAAGGCGAGAACGTTGCCAATCATGGGATTTCTGCGCCAGACCTTGGTCGACTGTAGACATTTCACTCTTGCCAGAGCATTAGTGACAAATTTTCCCCGTTCTCTCTGGGACGCCTTTCCTCGTCTTACTTTGTGTATTACTTTGCCTGCCGGGCACATTAAAGAGAGGACACCTAACATCTGCTCGATTTTAGCCAGCTCCATTTGTCCGCTCTGCTAGTAACTTTTTAACGGTTTTAGTTGGAAGCCGGTAACGGAACTCAGGTGAAATCAGGTCGTCTTGCTTTGCTGGAGTTTGGCAAGTGGGATCCATCTGATCTATTTGGGAACTTCTAATTTCTATTTTTATTTTCAAAGGGACTCCTTGTTTCCTTTTCTTTCATTGCTCAGTTTTGGACAGTGTGAAAATTTGTCTGGGCTGCCTCCAAGTGAGTCGCCTACCCTGGCAAACTCTGTTGACACCGAGCTCTGAGATGGGTACCTCAGCCTCACAAGTGGCTTATAGGACAGATTTTTCACAAATGATTGGTATTGCAAGAAACCTCGCCTGCATGCACGTATAAAGGACTAACTTACTTGGTGTTGCAGCATATATCCTGATCTTCAACTTCCTAAGCCTAGCTTTAGCCCCCTTTGGGATTTCCCCTTGGGAACCACGTGCAACCGGAGCATTAATTCCTGCAATATTCAATCGTTATAGTGTCCTGCCTGCACCTCAGAAATTCCCTATACCCAAGAGGGTATGTATCCCCTAGTATACTATGCGACTCAGACGCAGCTTCAGACGACTCTGAGACGTGGTACTTATTGGCATACTCTCTCTGTAGCACGCCGAGCCCTCAGTTAACTCGACTCACATCTCCTAAGTCACTGGCCAGATCCTAGGGGAAAAGGTGAATAATTCTCGTCTTACGTATGGGCTGATGGAGGAATATCTAGGGTTTACATCGAGGTGTCTCTCCCAAAGATTTCCCAGGTCTCAGATGTGAAGACACGTGGGGGGCGCCCCTGATGTTCACGGACGTCTTGTCCAGTCGAAGTCTATCGTAAGAAGGACGCTATTCTGTCTTTGTGACCTGCGCCCCGCCATTCAAGCTAGGGCTGCCAGTTCTCCTAGCTAACTTATCCTAATGTTTGCCTACTTTAAATCGGCCTATTCCTACCTATGTTAAGGTCTTAGGTCACTCTATCATTATCTACAGATGCCTTAGTAAACCTAATATTATTTGTATTACCAGTAAACCTACCTACTCCTTCCCTGAAGAGTAAATCTATAAATTAAATAAGCTTACCAACCCCCAAACCAGAGAATGCCTTGCTTGTTTGGGAGGGTTTAAGGGGTTTCGCTCGGCTCAGACGACCGGGACGCTCATGCTGGATCTGAGCTGGGGAACTATTTGGACCAAATAAATTTCCACATCCTCCCGCCGGCGAAGGTAGGCGCTAAGTCTAGATCAAGTCTCCCTCCCGCAGGCCCCCAGTGGGCCCTGGACTCGAGCGCCGTTCGACGGTCGTCCGGCCGCTCAGCTCACTCAACCTCTGGTCTGATTTCTCATGTCCCGTCCCACCGTGTGGACCTCGAGAGGCAAAAGCCTGTTGATGGGTCTTATAGTCTCGACAACCGTTCATTCTCACTTTCACCATTCTCAACCGCCCAGCCTTGTCTGGGTGGGTTGACACTACCAGGCCAAGAGGCCAGTGTGCCCTCGGCGCCTCGGTTTTCTACCAGCACCAGGTCCCCTTCACTTAGCATCATCTATTCGCCTCGGGGTCGGCACCATAGAAAATGTTCCCGCAAGGTTGTCAAGTAATCCCTCGCCCACACCTGGTTCCATTTGCCCCAGGATGTTCACCAGTCTGTTGTGACTCCTTGCAGTTCTTCATTGATGGGGGGACCATCTGGCCCATAATAATCCAGCTCCTTGGAAGACTGACTCAAAATTGCGGGGAAGGGCTCAATCCTTCTTCCAAACAGCATGTGATTGGGGGTGAGAGCTTCTTGCTCGTCAATCCCATTTTGTACGTAGGTCAGGGGCGTTAATTAACTCTTGCCTCTATCTCAACTAACACTGTCCTCAGTTCATCACAGCTCACCCTCCTCCCGTGCAAGACCTTCCGAATGCACCTTTTGACTGTGCCCACCATGCGTTCATAGAACCCCCCTTGCCAGGGTGCCCTGGGAGCTATGAACCTCCACTCGCACTCTATTCTCTTCGGGTGTTCTCGTACTTCTCCGTTGTCCCTAGATTCCTGAAAACTTTATCGGCCGCCCTAAAGCTTGTGCCATTGTCCGAGATAATCAATCGCGGGCACGAGAATCTGGCAGTAACCTCCTGAACAACTTCACGAAAGTCTCTGTCGTCTTTATTTTCTGCCAACTCCAAATGCACCGCTCGAGTAGTGGCACAGGAAAAACAGGCAACATATACTTTCTGAGGGCCCTCCTTAACGTCCCTGGGTTTTTCAATGTGATAGCCCCCGTATAGTCTATTCCTACAGTCTCAAAGGGCCTGTCACTATGTACCCGCTCCTGAGGCAGCGGTGGTGGACCGGGTAGGGTAGGGTCCTCCCATCGTACCGCCGGCAGACCGTGCAACTCTTTAGCCCCCTTTTGACGGCAGCTCGACCCTTCAGTACCCAGTAATTCTGACTAGGCAGGTGAGGGTTTATCTCCAAACCCCCCATGTAAGGTCCTCTGATGGGCATCTTGTATCAATAGCTCTGTCGCCCATCCCCCCTTTTCCCCAGCACACGGGATGTTTGGCCCCATAGCTGAGCTCGGGAGTTTTGTATTCTTCCCTGCATCTTATTAGCCCCGCATGATCTAGGAACAATCCCAAGAGTGAACCAATTTGCTGTTCCCTGAGATCGTCATCGTTGGACACGCGTCCTGACCCCAAATAACCTGCTGCGGGGTCGCAAGTACTTCCAGCACTCCTGGAAACCTCCCCCTTTGGTACTGCCTTATCCATATTCTTTTGGGACCCACTAGAGACAACTGTCGACCCTGGCTTACCTTGTCATGCAGTTTCTCACAAATTTCGAAATACCATTTCCGTGATCCTATAAGTTTTCTCCATGAGGAGTAGCGCCTGGGGTCAAATAATTCAGTGTCGTTTTTCCCCCGCGAAATGTACTATGCTGCTGATTGTCTCCACGAATTTCTGCTCCGCCAGCAATCCCTTGCCGGTAACCAAGTCGGGGCCTTTGAACCAAAGCTCGCTTTTACTCAACTTTCTGTGTGTCACCCCCTCGGCTTATCAGGTCGGCTGGGTTTTGATCTGTAGGCACATACAGAATTGTTGATGTTGACTGTAGTTCCCGTATCTCCTTTACCCGATTCCTGACATAGGGGAGCTTAGACCTGTCATTCTGGACCCACTGTAAGGCCACCTCCGAGTCTGTCCATACATAGGTGTTGTCACCCTCAGATTACTTAACACCTCCTCTACGTACTTACCCAGTCTTGCTCCCAGCAACATCGCCGTGAGCTCTAGCTTTGGGATCGAGCATCCTTCAGGGGTGTACCCGCGCATGACTGGTGCCCAGATTGACTTGGTCCCCGGCCACCAAATACGCTACTGCCCCATAGGCCTGGAGGAGGCATCACAGAAGACGTGCAAGCATAATCCCGCCCGGTGCACCCGATGGACCTGGGGAATGTGAACTCGTGCAATTCCGCTAGGTCTTTGTTAACCAATCCCACTCCTGGCAGACTGTTTCTGGCAGGGGGTCGCCCCAAAACCTAGGTTCAGCCCCCAGGTCTGTTGTACTAGCATCCTCCCTTCGAATGGTGATGGGTGTCAAAAAACCCAAAGGATCGAAGGCAGTCTGCACTTTGCTCAGCAAAGACCTCCTGGTCAGTTTCCCCTTCCCCATCAGGCTTCCTCTTTAGCCTAAGTCTGTCTTCCTTGACTTCCCACTCTAGTCCCAACACCGATGTTACCTCAGGCACTGAGTACCCAAAGTATAGTCATGTTCCACCATGCCCCGCAACGTTGGATTGTTTGTCACCCATTCTCTCAATGGCATGTTAGCTGAGAGCATCTCCTGATTAGACTCTCGGTAAATATCCATCAACAGCCTTTCATCTGAGGTGGTACCCTGCATGTTGTCAAACATAAAATAGGGTTTTCCCAGTAATTCTTTAAGCGGGCTGTTACAGTTCACAAGGTGGTATCTATGGTAGCCTGTAATAGGAATGGTGAACTAGTGGCACCAAACAACACTGCCTGAATCTAAGGTATCATACCCTTGCTTGGGCATTTTCCCCGTTAGCCAGCCAAAGAACCCTTTTGTAGTCCCCCATCCTGTGGCTGCAACCCAATACGTAGGGGAAAGGGTTTGCTAATGTCTGCTGCATAGGCGTACTGTTCTGGGCCTGAATCTCAACAACACATCTGCTAATTTCTGCGTCAGGGAGGGGCCCCGTGAGCAGACAGTCGTTCAACGATGGCTCTCGGGGACTCGCCCGCGAGCTGCAGTTGAAGACTACTCTGTGTGGAAGTGTTACCGACTCCTTTGGGGACTGCCATGTGTGGAAAAATAATGGGTGTTTCCCCAGGGCTGGCATTGGGCACTTTCTCGATGAACCCAAGGGCCAGCTGTTCCTTAATAATATCATCATATTTCCCCACCAGACCCTTCCTGGGCAGGCTGTTCACCAATGAATTCAACTGACCACGTTTCCCTCTTGAAAATTTGTGGGCCCGCGTTGGGGGGCCCGGTTTCCATGGGAGTCGCACCCAATACTGCCCGTCCCTGAACTGCACATGGGTTTAAGTAATCTCGATACGTCTCTTCGTGTTCGGGGGGCGGCTGGTCCACCTTTAATCCCTACTACATCCAGGTCCCATAGTTTATGGACCGGCTCACTGTCGGATATGCCAAAATTGCGCCTCTGACAGGCCTTCGTGCACACCAATCTGCATCACCAGTACAGCCTCAGTCGCTGTAATACCAGAGCCCTCCTTTCCCGGGGGCGCAGGAATTGGGGCTGGTATTCTGCCTTCCCACGATGTACCCCGCTGGAGTCCTGTACAGGCCCACACCTTCCTTGATAACCCTTCTCGTAGACCCCGAACTCGTCTAGGTAATCCCCTCCTACCAATATGCCTACATTACTAACATTGTCTGTAGCAATGTCTGGTTCTGCTAGCTTCACACCCAACTCCCTCAAACGTTTGACTGCTTCAGCCAGTCCCCTAGTGGTAATGATATTGGGCAGCCTCTTCACCATCAAGGCTGAAATTTCCCGTCGATGCCGGCTAACCTGACCGTCACATTGACTACTGGATAAGACCTGCGTGGGACTTCCCACCAAACCCTTCCACCTTCATGTCAACTTTACCAACTGTCTCCAGCTTCACCTAGTGGCTAGACTCTCCGCTATGAAGGATCTCTGTGCCCCACTGTCGAAGAACAAACGGGTTGTTTCAGACTTCTTCCCGTTCGCGGACCACCGCCATTATGGTGGGCAAGGCCACCGAGCCCTTTAAATTGCTCACCAGAACAAATTCTCGGTGCCGTACTCACCACACTCATCGTTACTTCTGACTTGTTCCCTTTCTCTCCGCCCTTTCTTGCGGTTTGCTCTCCTTAACTTGTGCTAATCCGGCATCATTAGGACACAGTGCACTGTGGTGCTTTCCCTTCCGGCAGCCCCGACACTCCCCGAGCATGGTGTTACAGTCCCTGGCAAAATGTTCTCCACAACACTTGAAACAAGTCTCAACTCCTTAGCCCTTGAACCCCTTTTGGTTATAGGTGGTGAAGCTTGAACACCCCTGAACTAGCGTGTTCTTCATCACAAAACACGCACCGTCTCATACTGGCCGCTTTAGTGGCTTCTCCCTTGGCCCTGTGGGTGGAGGTTTCGCCCTGGGCATAATACGTGCCTACTTTAGTGGGAGGTGGTTTAGGTCTATCTCTCGAATGTCTGGGGAAGTCGACCGACTTCTCCTTGGTAGGTAATTTCTTTCCCCCTGACCTATGCTCAGGTGAGATATGAGATCCCCTAACCCTCAACAATTTGGTCTATCGTGAACCTATTCGTCCGATGTTTTAAGTGTAACTCATGCACTGTCGTGCTAGCCAGTTTCCTCTGAATCACCGGCTAAGGATCCATTTTTAATCATTCTCATCATGCAAATCTCTGAACTATTGGACAAGCTCATAAAACCCCAATACGGAAAATTCTTAGACTTTGAAAGGTCATGTCGGCAAGCCTCTAGATCCAACAACCGATAAAGTATAGCTACCTTTATCTCCTCAGTGTTGCCAAACATGTCTTCTAATTGGTCTTTGGCAGTTGGTAATTAGCGTCAGTAATCGGGTAGTGCCGGACCAGATCTAAGGCTTTACCCTTTAGCTGCGACCGCAAATACTGCAACTTGACGGGATCTGACAAATCATTTCTGTCATCTATCTGGGCCCCTAAACTGATCCAGAAACCAATGTACTCTGTTAAGGTTCCGTCAAACGTGGTAAATTCAGCTGGGGCAACTTGGGCAACATATTGACAGGTGTGTGGTTTTTTTGGGGTACCTGCGGTGTTCAACACCATCCTTGGAATACTAGCCTTTAATGTACTTAACTTATCTTTGTACATATTTCATCTCCTGTGACAATCTACATCATCCTTAGTGAATTCGTCCATAGCCTGCTGAAGACTTCCCTGGGATTCCTATCCTCAATAGCCTGTAGCTCATATGCTGAGAATGCTTGTTCATAGGCTTCCCACTTTTCCCCCAAACTCTTCAAGCAGTTCTGAAATCATCGCAGTCTACAAATTTCTGCGTTGGCAAGTAGCCTTGCACCTGTTACGCTTCTGTTCAGATGCCCTTTGTAGCTGCTACTGATCGTTTTAATTTTTGTTAGCACTGAACCAGACTCTCCTGAACCCCCATCTGCCATTGTCGAAGTTTTAAAGAGGAGTGTGACACTAATTTTACTTTACCCAGTCCACCCCACAGCACGTCACGGTGTTAGGTAAGAATGAACGAGTCTTAAGGGCTTCTCAACAAGCTTAACAATTCCCTTTGTTATATTGGGCTCTACTATGAATCAAAAATGTACACTGTTAGCTCTCAATCCCATCAAAATGTGTATCGATGTGAAAAGCTTAACCTAGCACTTAACTGTACAATGCCAGCAAATAATTACAGGACTTAACCTAGTTTTAGGTATAATTCACAAATCCCACATTAACATGAATCAAAGACAATGAAAATCACACACTAATAGGGCAGTATACAAATTAAAATCACTTGGTTAACACAAGCAAATTCAACAATTCAAATTGTGAAACAGTAAATAAATAATGTATGTAAACAGCTTGGCCTAACTGTGCCCAGCTTACTCTGTTTAGCGTGGATGGTTGGATAAGGTAAATCCTAACCTAGCTAGTGTGCTATAACTTAAAAACCCGGCTTTATAACTCCCTGTAAATAATAACTAGGTTAAAAACCCGTCCTAGCTACATAACCTTTTGTAAATATTGCACAAGCCTAGCCTAACTGTGGCTACCTTGCAAATCCACTGTTTAAATAATTAACACACAAGTCTCCTACTCTGGATTACTTGTAATCACTGTAAATAATTAAATTCACAAGCTTCTCTAGCCTACCTGGCCCGCCTGTAAATTACTGCCAAATAACAACTTCTGTGTATAGTCAGCTTGGCCTAGCTCTGAGTAACTTTGACCTAGGTGTGCTAACTTAAACCTAACTTTTTTTTAAATGGTTCTTAACTGTAGCCTAGCTTATGATAGCTTAACCTAACTGTGGCCTAGCTAGGATAGCTTAACCTAACTCTGTAAAAACTGGTTCCTAACTGTGGCCTAGCTATGAATAGCTTAACCTAGCTATTCCACATCCCGGGTTTGAAGGACCCCTTTTGTGAAAATTTTTCTGGGCTGCCTCCCAAGTGAGTCGCCTACCCTGGCAAACTCTGTTGACACCGAGCTCTAGATGGGTTACCTCAGCCTCACAAGTGGCTTATAGGACAGATTTTTCACAAATGATTGGTATTGCAAGAAACCTCGCCTGCATGCACGTATAAAGGACTAACTTACTTGGTGTTGCAGCATTATCCTGATCTTCAACTTCCTAAGCCTAGCTTTAGCCCCCTTGGACTTCCCCTTTGGAACCACGTGCAACCGGAGCATTAATTCCGCAATATTCAATCGTTATTAGTGTCCTGCCTGCACCTCAGAAATTCCTATATCCAAGAGGGTATGTATCCCTAGTATAACTATGCAGACTCAGACGCTAGCTTCAACGACTCTGAGACGCTGGTACTTACTGGGCATACTCCTTTTGTAGCACGCCGAGCCCTCAGTTAACTCGACTCACGATCATCCTAAGTCACTGGCCAGATCCTTAACGGGAAAAGGTGAATATCTCGTCTTACTGTATGGGCTGATGGAGGAGATCATCTACGGTACATCGAGGTGTCTCTACCGATTTCCCCAGGTCTCAGATGTGAAGACACGTGGGGGCGCCGCCTGATGTTCACGGCACGTCTTGTCCAGTCGAAGTCTATCGTAAGAAGGACGCTATTCTGTCTTTGTGACCTGCGCCCCGCCCTTTTAAGCTAGGGCTGCCAGTTCTCCCTACTAACTTATCCTAATGTTTGCCTACATTATCGGCCTATTCCTACCTATGTTTAAAGGGCTTAGGTCTACTCTATCATTATCTACAGATGCCTTAGTAAACCCAATATTAGTGTATTACCAGTAAACCTACCTACTCCCTTTCCCCGAAGAGTAAATCTATAAATTAAATAAGCTTACCAACCGCCAACCAGAGAATGCCTTGCTTTTTGGGAGGGTTTTAGGGTCGCTCGCCAGACGCCCAGACGCTCATGCTGGATCTGAGCTGTGGAACTATTTGGACCAAATAAATTTCCACAGACAGTATCTCTTCTCTGTACAAAACAATGTTCACTGTCATCCTTGATAATACTGAACCCTGGATGACTACTGAGATATTAGATAATATGATATTCAGGGACCAGTTACTAAAAATAGTTAAGTTAAACAGGCAAGGTATTGCAGCGCTAAATGAATTCCATAAAAGGAGCAAAGGCAAGGCACTATTGCTCAAAAATCGAAGAGTACAAGAATAACCCCAGAAAGCTCCGGCAACAACTAAAACAATTGGGGTATAACCATAAACCCGCAGATATTTCTAACATAGTGCTAAATATTGATCAAATCAAATCAAATCAAATCAAGTTTATTCTTTATAACGGTTACAATGTGAGGTTTACAGGATTTGGATATTGTGTGGTTTACATGTTATAAAATACTAATTACAGAGGGGGCCACTAGGACACCTAGCATAGCTAGGCATTTCGGACAGACTTAGATTAATTCTTAACATTAAATCCTTACAGATTATGGTATATGGTATTAAGGCTAGGTGACTACATTATAATTTGTGAGTTTAGCAATGCGAATGCTTTTGTTTTAGCACAATAAAAAGTGTCTATATTGGAGTATCATAGGCAAACTTATGACTAGTTAGGATTCATTATTTTAAGATTAAGAGTAGTATTTCTGTGTTTTATAGTCAGTGGGTGAGTGATGTAATTGTAAACCACCAGGGGGTTATCATGTAGTTAGTTGCGGGGAGTATCAGGGAGATAAGATGTTTTCTAACTGTATTTTTTGAAAATGATGAATGTGTCTGCAGTTCTAGAGATTTCAGGTAGGGTGTTCCAAAATTTTAGGTCCTTTGAAATACATTGAATTTTTTGTAAAGGTTTAGTCGGACCCGGGTGTTATGCCTGTGGATCCTGTCACAACTATCAAGAAAGCATTTTAGGTCAAGGTTAATATTGGAATTTAAGGTCCTGTAGATATAGATTGCACAGAAAGTAAGTGTGGATGTCTGAACAGGGAGTAAGTTTAGATCTATAAGAGTGGGGGGGGGTTGCCAGGGATGGGATTTAGTGATTATTCTTACTGCGGCTTTTTGTTTGGGGTTATTATTGGCTTTAGGTGTGTTTGCTGCAGTTGAACCCCAAGCACAGATAGCATAGGTGAGGTATGAATAAAATAAGTGAATGGTATAGTGTGAGAAGGGCAGTTTGCGGCACGTAGTATCGTATCTTGGAGAGGATCCCCACCGTTTGGATACTTTTTTTGTTATGTGTTGGATATGGGTGCTGAAATTTTAGGTTGTTGCGAGGTATAGGCCCAAAGGGAAATTTTCCCTCTTATGTCTGGCAATTAGAGTGTTGTCGATCTTAATTGTTAAGTTGCGCAAAACCTGCCTGCTACCAAACATAATATAGTAGGTATTTTTCCAGTGTTAAGTGTAAATTTAAATTTGGGTGTCTCCAAGTCGATATTTTGAGCAGGGTCCTCGTTAAACAATGGGGTTGAGGGTGGCAAGAATTAGGGTGGGAGATGACATAAGTCGGCGTCAGCAAAGAGAATGGGTTTCAGGAGTTGGGATAGGTTTTGGGAAAATCATTGATGTAATGAGGAAGAGCAGGGGTCCAAGGACGAGGTATGCCCCGAAACAACTAAAGTGGCAACTTGTTGTTTAAATTTATACTACACTTCTGTCGCATCAACACTAGTAAGTAAACTGTCAGGTGCATCAAACACCTTTAACACAGACTCTGATAATTTTTTAAAAAAATATTACATTAATAAGGGCGTCCCCCGAACAGTTGCCAACTAGTAGGTGTAATTTCCTATGGCTTCGTACGTAAAGAAATAAGTAAATTAAACCCAACTAAGAGCACCGGTCCCGATAACATCCCGCCCCCAAGTTCCAAAAAAATGGCGCTTCTAATTACCAATTCCTAATTTTGCACATAATAAATTTCCCCATACCCACAAATACCGTCCCGGAAGGATTCAAAGAGGCTAGAATTGTGATGAATGGTTTGAAAAACCGACAAGTTGAAAATTGAGACACTTATGCAGCAAAATGGGAATCTTTATTCAGGGAAAAGTTTCGCCACACAGTGGCTTCATCAGTCGATACAAAGAGGAAGGCGTAAGGAGAGGAGGAGCATGAGGTAATCAGTCCCTCAGCCTGGAGTCGATGGTTTTAGTCCACAATCTGTAGAAGATTGATGGACTGAACACATCGACTCCAGGCTGAGGGACTGATTACCTCATACTCCTCCTCTCCCTTTCTCCTTCCCCTTTGTATTGGACTGATGAACCACTTTTGTGGCGAAAAACGTTTCGAGGCTAGAATTACTCATATCTTCAAGAAAATAGATCTGAATAGAAAAAAACCCCAAATTAAAGTTGCCAAAAAGGGAAAAATATAGGAAAA
>NW_026465651.1:0-13861 GCF_026875155.1 Cherax quadricarinatus
TTTTTTTTAAAAGTGCCAAACCGTTGTGGATCTACTAGGCACTGTTGCCACAGATACAAACATAAAAACATCAAATTTGAGTGGGGAAAAACGGGTGATCAAGAATTACCAGCGTTTGGTTAACAAGTGAAATGTGGGGAACCGTAATGTGAGAGTGAAAAAGTTAATAGGCAAAAGGAGAAAGAAAAAATAAAATATACAACAAGGGAAGGTGGCAGTAGGCCTACTGAAGCAGTGACGTCACAACAGTTTGTATGCCATTATACATATAAAGTGTAACACCGAATGTGAAGTGTATTCTGTAATAAGTGAAAAGTGAAATCACTTGAGGAACGCGGGATGCATGAGCATATATGGTTATAAACATCATGGGTGAAGGAGTTACAAAATAGTGAGAGAAGGCCTATGTACGACCACTACGTCATCAGCTTCTGGCAACTTGTCATCACACCGCTGTCAGCGCAAGTATTCCACCTGTTGAGGTTGCATTTTGCAAGATTGAGTCTGGTCCTGCATCACTGTTAGATACTGGTCACTCACTCCTGTAAGCCATTACCAGAATTAGAGTAGAAATAGCATAGAGGAGAGTGCAAGGAGTAAAGCGGTAGTGAGGGATAACGTCAGACACTCAAGCTGAGACAAGCTAAATTTTACAACCTAGCTACTTTCTGAATTTTAGAAGTAGAATCGATAAGTGTTACAAGTATTGGTAAGCTTAGAATTACTGGTATCTACCGGTATTCATTAGCAGTATGAATACTTAGAAGTGGGGGCACACACACACACACACACACACACACACACACACACACACACACACACACACACACACACACACACACACACACACATACACATACACACACACATACACACACACACACACACATACAAAACACACATACATAACACACACACTACACACACACACATACACACACACACACACACACATACACATACACACACACACACATACACACACACACACATACACACATACACACATACACACACACACACACACACACACTACACACACACACACACATACACACACACACACACACAAATACACACACACACACATACACATACACATACACACACAGGAACAAGCACTTGTAAGCTGTAGTACACACGCAAACACACACATACACAGGATTTCACACCGTCCTGTGAACTGACCATCTGAACCTTGCTCCTCTCCCCCCCCTCTTCCTATCCTAAGTAGAGACCTATCTCTACCTTTCTCACTCTTTACCTGTATATCTCTCTCTACCTATCACTCTCTATCTATCTCTCTCTCTCTTCCCTCTCCCATCTCTCCCCTCTAACATCTCTTACCTCTAACACCTCCCCCCCTCTAACATCTCTCCCCCTCTAATATCTCTCCCCTCTCATTATCTCTCCCCTCTCCCTTTCCCCATCTCTCTCCCCTCCTCCCCTCCCTCTCCCCCTAGCCTCTCTCTCCTCTCGCTCTTCCATCTCCCCCCTGGAAATAAATGGTATAAAATACCGACACAATGGCAATATAAACACAAATGCAGTATAATGTGATCCTTTATTGACTACGTTTCGCCCACACAGTGGGCTTTTTCAAGTCACAAACAGAACTACCTGGGGTGGAAGGAACGCGAGTATTTATAGTCCAGCTGAGGTCAGGTGAAGAATGCTGCATCTGATGATGTACCGAGTGGGGTTATAGAGTCTAAAAACTTGGGTAGCTTGGAAAGGAGATTGGATAAGTTGTGAGCAGACCTTCTACAGTGTTCTTATGTGGGATAGCGATGAAGAAGTTTCTTGGCAAGTGGTTCAGCTATGTTATAGAAACCACTATTCTGGTTGAAGTTGTCGGATATGGAAATGAGTGATGATTCCAGGATTCTTCGGTATTGAGTGTTGTCTTCTGTGGCGATAAGTCTTGGGGTTTCTGTAGTTTATCAAGTGGTTGTGTGAATTACGGTGTTGTACGCAGGCATTCCTTGTGTCGTCAGACCTGCTTGCGTATTGGTGTTCTGAAATACGTGTTTGGAGGTCCCTTGATGTTTCGCCCACGTTAGAACTTGTTGCAGTCATTACAAGGGATTATGTATAAACCCCTGCAGAGGATGGAGGCTTGCCCTGCCTACTACTGTGATGTCCCTTGATGGGCGAGGTTTTTGGAGGTAGAATACTTGGAATGAGGTTTTGGCAAAGATGTTGGGATACATGTTTTGGCAATGAGTTGTGGGAAGGACTAAAGAACCTTCTCGGATGTCCTTCTCTGGTGTGTTGAAGATGTTTAATGCTCGCCCTGCAGTCTCTATGAAGAGACGAGGATAGTGGAGTTTAAGAACATAATTTTCAATTATAGTGCATTCTTCCTCATGGAACTCGTTTGCGCAGATTCTGAGTGCACGCAGGAAGAAGGCCTATAATTACACCACATTTGGTTTTTTGTGTCGTGTGAGAGTAGAAGTGGAGAAGATCGATTGGGTTGGAGGGTTTTCGATAGACTTAAAACGAATTCGTGGTCCGCTTGCAGAGCAGTGACATCACGGAAAGGAAGAGTGTTTGTCGACTTCCTCTTCTTCAAGTGTGAACTGGATTGAAGGCCTCGACCTGTTGAGCTTCTTGGAGAGCTTGACGGTTGAAGCTATTCCTCCAAGCCAGAACCTAGGCCACAACACACCGGGGCAAATAACAACGCACCGCCGGAATCATTCGGCAGCAGAGTTAACTCACAGCGAATGTACAACAGAAGATCAACTTACTAGGAAACTAACAAAACACTTCTGCGATAATAGTATTGTGAAAAGTTTTAGGAAAGACCTTGAAATAATTCAAAATCTTTCATCTCGTCCACCTGTCCATCCACAGAAACTGAAGCCCACAGCTTAGGCCTCAACTTCGCAACAGCAATTACGAAACCAAAACAAGACCTCATTTCCTCGCCAAAAACTACAGACACAATGACTCCGACTTCAAAAAGGCTAATCTTCAAGGCATCATCTCAGCAGCCATCTCAAAACAACGCAGCTCCCCATCAAACCATCGACGTTACATCAATGCACTCAAGGTGTAGCAGAAGAACACGACCATCAGGGCACCACCGCGAGATAAAGGAGGGGTGTTGTTTATCATGAACGACTTGACGATTAACAGGAACAAAATGCTCCAATCTACTTAAAGACCCAGATTTACCTACAAACCCTCTCACACCTAATAAAAAAAAATAACCAAGTGGACAACCTACTAAAAAACTTTTCTTCAAAGGACTCGCCGCATTCCTGGGGGCTCAGAACAAGGGAAATCACCTTCTGCACACCATCCCCATCAACCCCAGACCTGCCAGAATGTACGGCCGCCAAAGACTCACAAGCCTGGTATCCCACTGAGGCCCATATCCTCGGGAATTAGGGCAGTGCTCCCACCAGCTCTCAGGAATTCTCGTCCAAACACCTCTCTAAACTCTTGGGCACTATCAGTCCAGCACATCTCAAACACTCGGGTGATCTCTCAATCGCATTCGGCAACATCAACATCAGACAAGAAACTTTTCCAGCCTTGACGTGACTTCCCCCTATTCACCAAAGTACCTACTACACAAGCCAGCGATCTCTTGCGCAAAAAATTGACGATTCACTTGATCTTCCCATTCCAGCCAGCGATTTCATCGACCTTTGTTGAACAATGGTGTTGGCTTTACGAGTGTCCCCCTTTCTTTTCGAAAATCACCTCGTTTCACCTTCAGCAGACTTTTGGACTACCCATTGGTTCTCCACTCAGTGCAGTCCTGGCGAACTATACCTGGGGGAACATCTAGAAGCCGAACGTTTTCTCCACCATGATTCCTTCGCCTGTCACTTGGTCGAACCTTATGTTGACGACATTCTCCTCATAACTCCTAAACGCTTCAAACGTTCAGAATCTCTCCAAGACAGCTCCACCAGGTCGAGCCTTCAATCCCGTTCACACTTGAAGAGAAGTCGACAAACACTCTTCCTTCATGATGTCCTGCTCGTCAAAAAGCGACCACGAACTACGTTTTAAAGTCTAGCGAGAACCCATCCAACAAAACGATCATCTCTCCCTTCTAACTCTCTCCACGACACCAAAACCAAATGTGGTGTAATTAATAGGCTTCTTCCTGCGTGCACTCAGAATCTGCTCGCAGCAACGAGTTCCTGGAGGAAGAATGCACTATAATTGAACAAATATTTTCTAAACACCACTATCCTCGTCCACTTCTTCAGAGACTGCAGACGGCGAAGCATTAAACATCTTCAACACACCCAGAGAAGACACGGCGAGAAAGATACATAGTCCTTCCCACAACTCATTGCCAAACCATGTTCCAACATCTTTGCCAAAACAACATTCCAAGTATCTACCTCCACAACCACGACCATCAAGGACATCACCATAGTAGGCGGACAACCTCCATTCCTCTGCAGGGGTATACATAATCCCTTGTAATGACTGCACACGGTCATACGATGGGCGAAACATCAAGGACCTCAATCACGTATTTCCAGACACCAATACGCAAGCAGGACCCAGACGACACAAGGAATGCCTGCGTACAACACCGAAATCACACAACCCCTTGATAAACTACAGAAACTCAAGACTTACCGCAACGAAGACAACACTCAATACCGAAGAATCCTGGAATCAATCACTCAATTCCATATCCGAAACTTCAACCAAGAATAGTGGCCTTCCTAGACCATAGCTGAACCCCTTGCCAAGAAACTTTCTTCTCGCTATCCCACATAAGAACACTGAGAAGTTCTCTCAAAACTTAGCCAATCGCCTTTCCAAGCAACCCAAGTTTTAGACTCTATAAACCCACTCCCGGTACATCATCAGATGCAGCATTCTTCACTGACCTCAGCAGACTATAAATACGCGCGTTCCTTCCACCCCAGGTAGTTTTCTGTTTTGGACTTGAAAAGCCCACTGTGTGGCGCGAAACGTAGTCATTAAAGATCACATTATACGCATTTGTGATTTTAAGCCATCTCCCCCCTCTTTCCCCCTTCTCCCCTCCCCCGCTCTGATCTGCCCCCTCTCTCTCCCCCTCTTTGCCTTCTCATTCTCTCTCTACCCTCTCTCCCTCTCTCTCTCTCTCCCTCTCTCTCTCACTCTCCTCACCTCTCTCTCCATCACTCTCTCTCGCTCCTCTCTCTCTCTCTCTCCTCGTGCTCTCTCTCATCTCTTTGCTCTCTCTCTACCCATTTTCCCTTCCTAACTCTCCCCTCTCACTACTCTTCCCTTCAACTCTCTCTCCCATTCTCTCTCTCTCCCCTCTACCTTTCCTTCTCTCTTCTCTCACAAAAAAAAAAAAAAAAAAAAAAAAAAATGGGGTGGGGACTTCGCAAGTAACCCAAGGATCAATGCAATGGTTCTGGTAGGAGGATGGATGGCGGAGCAGTTGGAAAAGGATGGAACATGAGTGGGAGAGAAAATTAGGAAGCTTTCTGAAAAAATGGAGACAAGAGCTCTCTGTGAAATTTGAAAGAGTTGAAAGGAAACAAAGAATTGGGAGCACAAGTCGAAACTGCAGTAGCCAAGATAAGGGTCCTAGAAGTTGAGATAAATAGGCTGAAGCGAGTTACCGGGGGGCAGTGACCAGAGAAAGACACAGCATATTAAGCTGCGAGGCGAACTGGAAGAAGGAATTATAATATGCTAAGGTCCATATCACCTGCCACTGAGGACCAAGAGTGAAAGGGAAGACAGCTGGTTGCAGATTTAGAGGTGATAGGTCGAATGCTGAGGCACAACCAGGCTATCAAGAGCCACTGAAAAATCAAGGGAGAAACTGACCACACACAGGCAGGATCCAGAGTCACAGTAGGGTGAGCAAAGGGAGGAAGAAAGGGCAAAATCAGTGTTTATCCCTGGCTTTCAGGAGAGAGAGAAAGGACACCACTACGGAGAGAAAGCAGCAGGAAGAAAGACAGAGATTGAGAACATCATCACGGAAATAGGTGAAGAAGGACGAGATGTAAATTTCAGAGAAATAGGGGGGTACTCAAGGGGAGAAACCGACCAATCAAGCTGATTCCCAGGACCGGAAACAGTGCGGAACAGGATCCTCCAAGAGAAACCACGATTGAAATACTCCGGAAGAGTACAAGAGGGTGTTCCTAGACAGAGAACAGAACAAAATCAGAACCGACATCAGCTGAGGGAGAGGACAAAAAAGCGAAAGGAGGCTAGGAAAAGAGACAGATGGAACCAGCAAGTCATCAGACAGAACAGAACAGCAAGGCAAGCCCACACACAACTATACTCAGAACCATACAACCTATCACACCATCCCAACCACACTACCATCCTACCCACAGGCCTCCACCAACACCGAGCTATAAATCCACAGTATGCCACCAGGTCCCCCCCCTCACAGGCCCCCCAAACCCACGTTTTGGAAAGGAAACTGAAGGTATGGTACACAAACGCGATGGAATAACAAATAAGTGGGAGGGGTGGCTTAAAGGTCAAAGAACATCCCCGGACTTTTCATGCTCTCACAGAAACCAAGCTTACAGGTATGATAACAGTGCCACTTTCCAACGGGTCCCAAACCGGGGAAAGACAGGGGGAAAGGGGGGGTGGGGGTGGCGTTGTGATAAAAAAATCGCTGGAATTTTAGGGTGGAGAGAGGAGACATGGAGAAAAATGATTACATCGGGAAACTTCCCCTTGGAGGCCCCAAGGGGTAATAGCAGTGATGTAAAACCCCACCACAAAACAGCAGGGGGGCCAAGGCAAGAGTACGAAAAAGGCAATAGAGCGATGGTTGACACACTGGCTGAGTGGCCGAAGAGCTCAATGCAGGGAAAGCTCTGATCGGGGGTGACTTTATCCACAAGGAGATCGATTGGGGAAAACTTGGCCCCACGGGGGGCCAAGTACGGGAGGGCAAAGATGATGAGGTGGTAGGGAAAACCCATGTGCCAACACGTAAGGACACTACAAAGGAGAGGAGGGATAAAAACCAAAGGGTGGACTTGATTCACCTTGAGTAGTGCAATATCGGGGCATTACTAGAAAGCCCCTTGGGGCCAGTGACCATGTGGTTTTAAGTTTTCGAAACACATAGAGCTACAAGTGAGGGGAAGAGGAAGGCCAGATGAATGAACCAAACTCAAAAAAGGGGACTACACAGGAATGGGAATCCCTGAACGGGGTTCAGGGGGCGAAAAATGGAGGGAAGCCAGTTAATGAGATAGGGAAATATGTAGAAAACAAAATGAAAGGAGGCGAGGGAGGTTTGTCCCAAAAGGTAACAGGAATAATAAAAAAGCCAGGAAGCCATGGTTTCCCCAAAAGGTGCGGGGGGCAAAAACCAAGTGTGCTGGGGAATGGAAAGAAATATAAAAGGCAAAGGACCCGGAGAAAAAGGAGAACTCGTGAGCAAAACAAATATGCCAGATAAAAGGGAGGCCCCAAAGACAATATAAAATGACATAGCACGAAAGCCAAAACTGACCCCAAACTGTTTTACAGCCACATCAGGGGGAAAACAACAGCAAGGACCAGGTAATCAGGCAAAAGGGAAAGGGAAAGGGGGAGAGACAACAAGAAAAGACCGTGAAATATGTGAAGAACTCAACAAGAGATTCAAAAAATGTTCACAGAGGAGACAGAAGGGCTCCAGAAAGGGGAGAGGGGGGGCCACCACCAAGTTGGACACAGTGCAACAACCCAGAAGAAGTGAAAGTTTTGAGTGAGCAGATACCTCAAAAGGAATGGGGCCAGATAACACTCCCCATGGGTATTGAAAGGGGGCAGAGGCGCTAGTTACCCCTAACAAAAATATTCAATACATCTATCGAAAAAGGGGATTGCCTGAGGCATGGAAGACGCAAATGAGTCCCAAACTTTAAAAAAAGGGGACGCATAAGCATTTAAAAAAACAGACCCGTGTATACAGTAAGTATGCAAAAACATGGAGAAGATTACAGGGAGGTGGTGGAAAAACCCAAAAGGAACGACTCATCAAAAAACGCCAACATGGTTTAGGGACGGGAAGTCCTGGTCCCCAAACTACTGGAGTTCTATGACATGGTGACAGCATAAAAAAAGAGAGAGAGGGGTGGGTGGATTGCTTTTCTTGGACGCAAGAAGGGGTTTGAACAGTTTTTTTCCAAAAACAAGGATTGGTGCAAAAAAATGGGGGACCAAGCGGGTAACAGGGGAAAGGGACTACAATGGATCAGGGGGAAAACTTGTCAGGAAGCAGCACGAGTTGGGCGTGGGAGGGGTCAGAGTGGGCACCTGTGACCGGGGGTCCCGCAGGGGGCAGTCCTAGGCCCGTGCTGTTTCTGGTATTTGTGAAAGACATGACGGAAGGAATAGACTCTGAGGTGTCCCCCTTTGCAGTGACAGAAGTTGATGAGAAGAATTTACTCGTCGAAGACCAGGGCCCGAACACAAAAGGGGTCTGGGCAGGGCAGACTGTCCACAATTTGGGTCCTGGGTTTTAATCCCCCAAGGCAAATCATGAAGATTGGGAAGGGGAAAGAAGGCCGCAGACGGAGTACAGTCTAGGGGGGCAGAGACTACAAACCTCACTCAAGGAAAAAGATCTTGGGGTGGGGGTTATAACACCAGGCACATCTCCTGAAGCGCACATCAACCAAATAACTGCTGCAGCATATGGCGCCTAGCAAACCTCAGAACAGCATTCCGACATCTTATAAGGAATCATTCAGGCCCCTGTACACGTGTACGTTAGGCCCATATTGGAGTATGCGGCACAGTTTGGAACCCACACCTAGCCAAACACGTGAAGAAACTAGAGAAAGTGCAAAGGTTTGCAACAAGACTAGTCCCAGAGCTAAGAGTTATGTCCTACGAGGAGAGGTTAAGGGAAATCAACCTGACGACACTGAGGACAGGAGAGATAGGGGGGACATGATAACGACATACAAAAATACTGAGAGGAATTGACAAGGTGGACAAAGACAGGATTTCCAGAGATTGGACACAGTAACAAGGGGACACAGTTGGAAGCTGAAGACACAGATGAATCACAGGGATGTTAGGAAGTATTTTTTTCAGCCACAGAGTAGTCGTAAGTGGAATAGTTTGGGGAAGCGATGTAGTGGAGGCAGGATCCATACATAGTTATGCAGAGGTATGATAATCCTCACGGCTCAGGAGAGTGACCTAGTAGCGATCAGTGAAGGGGCGGGCCAGGAGCTCGGACTCGACCCCCCCAACCTCAACTAGGTGAGTAAAACACACAACACACAAAACACTCACACACACACTCAAACACACACGCACCACACACACTCACCAAAACACGCAGTTTTATTATAAAATAACAGAAGTAAAACAAGAGAGAGAGGGGTGGGTTGATTGCATCTTCTTGGACTGCAAGAAGGCCTTTGACACATTTTCCTCACAAGAGATTAGTGCAGAAGCTAGAGCATCAGGCGCTTTATAACAGGAAGGGCACTGCAATGGATCAGGGGAATACCTGACAGGGAGGCAACAACGAGTCAGGGTACGTAATGATGTATCACAGTGGGACCTGTGACGAGGGGGGTCCCACAGGGGTCGGTCCTAGGACCAGTGCTATTTTTGGTATATGTGAACGACATGACGGAAGGGTTAGACTCAGAAGTGTCCCTGTTTGCAGATGATGTGAAGTTAATGAGGAGAATTAAATCTGATGAGGACCAGGCAGGACTTCAAAGAGCCCTGGCAGACTGGAAAACCTGGTCCAGCAAATGGCTTCTCGAATTTAATCTGCCAAATGCAAAGTCATGAAGATGGGGGAGGGCACAGAAGACCACAGACCGAGTATAGGCTAGGTGGCCAAAGACTGCAAACCTCACTCAAGGAAAAAGATCTTGGGGTGAGTATAACACCCGAGCATGTCTCCGGAAGCACACATCAATCAGATAAACTGCTGCAGCATATGGGCGCCTGGCAAACCTGAGAACAGCATTCCGATACCTTAGTAAGGAATCATTCAAGACACTGTACACCGTGTATGTCGGGCCCCTACTGGAGTATGCAGCACCTGTTTGGAACCCGCACTTGATAAAGCACGTCAAGAAACTAGAGAAAGTACAAAGGTTTGCGACAAGGTTGGGTTCCAGAGCTAAGGGGAATGTCCTATGAGGAAAGATTAAGGGAAATCGGCCTGACCACACTGGAGGACAGGAGGGTCAGGGGAGACATGATAACGACATATAAAATACTGGTGGAATAGACTGGGTTTGGACAAAGCCCAGGATGTTCCGGGAGGGGACACAGAAACAAGAGGCCACAATTGGAAGTTGAAGACACAAATGAGTCAGAGAGATAGTAGGAAGTATTTCTTCAGTCATAGAGTTGTAAGGCAGTGAATAGCCTAGAAAATGACGTAGTGGAGGCAGGAACCATACACAGTTTTTTAAAACGAGGGTTTTATAAAAACCATGGAGCGGGGGAGAGAGAAGGGGTAGTAGCAAACCCGGTGAAGAGGCGGGCCAGGAGCTAGGACTCGCCCCTGCAACCACAAATAGGTGAGTACAAATAGGTGAGTACAACACACACACACACACACACTCACACACACACACAAAACACACACCCCACCACACACACACACACACACACCACACACACACCACACACACACACTCACACACACGCTCACACACACGCACACACACACACACACACACACCACACACACGCGCAACACACACACACACACGCACACACAACCAACCCCACACACCCCACACACACACACACACACACCCCACACATACACAAAGACAGATGTTCCAGAGATTGGACACAGTAACAAGGGGACACCCGTTGGAAGCTGAAGACACAGATGAATCACAGGGATGTTAGGAAGTATTTCTTCAGCCACAGAGTAGTCAGTAAGTGGAATAGTTTGGGAAGCGATGTAGTGGAGGCAGGATCCATGCATAGCTTTAAGCAGAGGTATGATAAAGCTCACGGCTCAGGGAGAGTGACCTAGTAGCGATCAGTGAAGAGGCGGGGCCAGGAGCTCGGACTCGACCCCCGCAACCTCAACTAGGTGAGTACACACACTCACACACACACACACACACACACACACACGGACACACACACACACACACACACACACACACACACACACACACACACACACACACACACACACACACACACACACACACCTGTACACCGTGTACGTTAGGCCCATATTGGAGTATGCGGCACCAGTTTGGAACCCACACCTAGCCAGGCACGTGAAGAAACTAGAGAAAGTGCAAAGGTTTGCAACAAGACTAGTCCCAGAGCTAAGAGGTATGTCCTACGAGGAGAGGTTAAGGGAAATCAACCTGACGACACTGGAGACAGGGGAGATAGGGGGGGACATGATAACGACTTACAAAATACTGAGAGGAATTGGACAAGGTGGACAAAGACAGGATGTTCCAGAGATTGGACACAGTAACAAGGGGACACAGTTGGAAGCTGAAGACACAGATGAATCACAGGGATGTTAGGAAGTATTTCTTCAGCCACAGAGTAGTCAGTAAGTGAATAGTTTGGGAAGCGATGTAGTGGAGGCAGGATCCATACATAGCTTTAAGCAGAGGGATGATAAAGCTCACGGCCTCAGGGAGAGTGACCTAGTAGCGATCAAATGAAGAGGCGGGGGCCCGGAGCTCGGACTCGACCCCGCAACCTCAAATAGGTGAGTACAACTAGGTGAGTACCCCACACAAATCACCACACACACACACACACACACCACACACACACACACACACACACCACACACACGCACACACGCACACACACCACACACACACACACACACCCCACGTACAAATTTTAACATCAAGAAACTACTATCATATTCCAAGCTCCATTATTTGATCATCACTTTATTTGTATTAGTCCCCCTTTTTTATTGTCTCCTTTATTTTAGCTTAAAAAAAAAAAAAAAAAAAACTACCCTTTGGGTCATTATTTTACATTTGTTAAATAATTCAGGTGCTATTTTTTTAAACTAAGACTATTTACTTTGTTTTATACTTAATTCTAACTATAGAAATTTACTACAAATCTTATGATTACAGCATTGATCCTGATACCAACCTCTTATTTAATGACTTAAATGAATCAAAAAAGTTACTGTAATTACTACACTGCAGAACAATCAAAGGGCACTTCTCAGTGCCAACAACAACTAACTATCTTTAACTACAATATCAGATCTTTAAGCAAGCATTACGATGACCTCATAGCATTACTAAAAATTTCCCTTTCATGCCAATTTTGTCCATCATTACACTAACTGAAACCTGGCTAAACCTGATAGTACAGATGTCTATGCCCTTCCTGGTTACACAGCCATACACAACTGTAGGCCAGCCAACAATGGGGTGGACAGCCATATACTACTCAGACCAATAGAATGTATCGCTAATACTTGCCAAGGGATGAAATGGGGAATATTTAATAGTAAATTCAAACCCAAATCCCTAAAAAAAACCCTCATTGATAAACATCTCAGAGTTCCCCAGTCAAACATTACCCAATTTGTCAAAACCTAGGAAGTATGATAATGATGCGCAAAAAAAAAAAATCATTACTCTCTGGTGACTTCAATTTTAAATCCCCTGAAAGACCAGGACCCCCCGTTACTGAATTCACAAACACAATGGTAACTGTATGTTACTACAAACGTAACAAAACCTACACGAGTTACAGAGACTAGTGTTTCCCTACTTGACCACTCGGACCAACCCCAACCCCCTTTAAAATCAGGCTAATTACAGATAATACCACAGACCCCCTCCCCACTTTCCAAAACAACTCTTGGTAAACTACCCCAAAACACTACTAAATCACCTTCAGATTACAAAGAGGAGCCATTAAAAACTTCACAACGCAGAGCAAACATTGATGGCACACGGCTAGAAATTATACAGATATTTACGAATGTATTAATAATTTTTTAAAAAAAACCCAATCCTCTATAACAGCACTGCCCTAAAAAACTAAACAGATGACGCTAAGGATGAACAGTCCCCGGCTAACACCCGCATTCTCAAATCCCTAAATACAAAAAAACCAATATGAAAAAAAGTACAGATGGGTACATAAAAAGAGCCAAACAAAAACGTTACTCGTCAATTAACCAGCCGATAAGAAGGGAAAAAATTGATTATGGAACAGATTATCCAACTTACGAGGTGATATAAAAAGCCGGAAAAAAACCCCATCAGAAAATTTTGGGAACAAAAAAAAATTCACGAAAAAAGCGAAATAAAATTTGCAAATCAGTGAACCCCCCTCCCCCCAAAAAGAAAAAGCAAAAGACTCAATGATTTCCTCCAATAGGACAAAACCTTGCAAAAAAAAATCCCAAAGTAGATACCCCCCCAAAAAACTTCCCCACGGCAACTACCCGAAACACGTTTCCCGCTCCCACTAACCCCTACGAAATCTCTTTTATTTCAACGCACTAAAAAACAAGGGGGGAGATTTAAAAACTTACCCCCCTTTTATACAAAAAAGTGTACAAGTGCTATCACCAATCATTGAAAAACTCTTTAACAAATCCATTGAAACCTCCCCTTCCCTACAGTACTCAAAAAAGCAGGGTCACCCGATCCCCAAAGGAGGAGAAACAGGTTGTAATATGGCCCAAAAACCAAACTTACCCCTCTTCAAAAATCTTCGAAAAAAATTTAAATTTAAAAACGAATTTCTCCTACCTTATCTCCCCCAAAACTATAACCCTGCCAATTTGGATTCAGGCCTAATAAAAAAAATAATGTGTATATTACACATGCTAGAACATATATCATGCAAAGAGAAAAAAGAAGTCCCACTGGGGAAGGGGTTA
>NW_026465652.1:0-13445 GCF_026875155.1 Cherax quadricarinatus
AAAAAAAAATTTCATAATTTTTTTAAAAAATTAGTTTCGCCCACAATTTCAAAAAAAAACCCAAAAATCCTTTTTTTAAACATCCCCTTTTTCATTAAAGAAAAAATTGTTTCCAAGGGGGGGGAAAAAGACAAATGGGGAAAAGGAAAAAGGGGGGGCGTAATTTTTTCCCGTTTTTAACAATACCGACCTTACCGCCGAACAATTTTCCCCCAAAGGAATAATATAAATTAGATTAGCCCGTTTCAGACCCCAAAAATACACTTACAAAAGCACTTACAAAAATACACTTACAAAATTTGTTCGAGTTGAGAGCGTAACGAAACTCGGGGTACCACTGAAACTTAAGCAGGACTCGAAGCAATGGTTCAAGTTTGAAAAATTCAGATTCAAAAGGATATAGGAAAGCACTGGTTTGGTAATAGAGTTGTGCATGAGTGGAACAAACTCCGAGTACAGTTATTCAGGCTAAAACGTTGTGTAGTTTTAAAAATAGGTTAGATAAATACATGAGTGGGTGTGGGTGGGTGTGAGTTGGACCTGACTAGCTTGTGCTGCTGGGTCTGGTGCAGTGCTCCATCCTTGAGTGGAGATGATCAGACTGGGTGGGTCATTGGGCTAATCCAGGGGGGGGGGGTTCATTGGTCTAATCTGTGGGGGGGGGGACATGGACCTGCTCCACATGGGTCAGTAGGCCTGTTGCAGTGTTCCTTCTTTCTTATGTTCTTATGTGTACCTGTGCATAAATAACTTACTTACTGTACATAAGTCTTATTTCACATTTGACATTTTATACCATGTATTATCCATCCACAACCATCTGCCAGCACTGCATATTAGACAGATGTGCTTCCACTTTTATACCATATGGTCTGCCATCAATTAGTTCTGAGCATGTATTACTGGTACACTTTAAATATGTTTTATCTTATCCATTTTTTTTCTTTTACCCCTGATGAAATTACTGTATTTCACATGCAGTACTGTATTCTGTAATATTATCTGCTCTAGTTTTACCTTTTCTTTTAAAAGGAATGCCTTCTCTTCCTCAGATCGAACCTGATTACCTCATTTCCAATAATAATAATAATAATAATAGTTGTCTTACCTTTTCAGCCAATTTATATGCCAGGCTTTTATCTACATAGCCCATTAGCTTGTCTTCAACTTTTCTCTTGTCACACCCAGAGTCAACAGCATGTGTGATAGCAGACACAACACTTGATCTATCCCGTGCAACATACTTGTACACCATTTTATCCACAGCTGCCTTGTAATCTTCATAGTCTCGTTTTGACAGCGACATCTTGCTTCAAAAAAATAGTGATGATATCTGGGGGAAAAATACTGCTTTTAGAACATGGCACTATATGAATATAACATGTGAGATCACATTTTCTACTACAAGTTAATAAGTTGCCAATCACATGATGGTTCTCTTCAAATTATTTGTTCTCTCTAGGCTGGAATATTGCTATACACTAATGGCCCCTTTCAAGGCAGGTGAAATTGCAGACCTGGAGAATATACAGAGAACTTTCACAGCACACATAAATATAATAAAGTACCTAAACTATGGTTGAAGTCACTTAACCCTTAAACTGTTGAAACATAGATCTACGTTCGCTCGCATAGTGCTCCGAATGTAGATCTACTTTTTTTACATGCTTTCTTATGGAGAAAATTAAGGTCAGAGCGCTACACGCAAAAACATAGATCTACTTTGGACAGTTGAAGGATTAATCTGTATTCCCTGGAATGCAGGCGAGAAAGATACATGATAATAGGTATATGTATACATTTGGAAAATCCTAGAGGGACTAGTTCCATATTTGAGCACAAAAATCACTCCCTATGAAGGTAAAAGACTGAGCAGGAGATGCAACATCCCCCAATGAAAAACGGGTGCCATGAGTACACTAAGAGACGACACAATGGGTGTCAGGGGCCCAAGATTGTTCAACTGCCTCCCAGCATACATAAGGGGGATTACCAATAGACTCCTGGCTGTCTTCAAGAAGGCATTGGACAGGCACCTAAAGTCAGTACCTGATCAGCTGGGCTGTAGTTCATATGCTGGCTTGCATGCAACCAGCAGTAACAGCCTGGTTGATCAAACCCTGATCCACCAGGAGGCCTGGTCACAGACCAGGCTGTGGGGGCACTGATCCCCAAAACCCTCTCTAGGCATACTCCAGGTATAAGAAATCCTACTTAATAAGCTGTCTAGTTCTTAAGAAGTCCTTAACCCCTAACAGTCCAAACGTATATATATGTTCTCTACCCTAGTGACCCGAATATTTTGAAAAATAAAAAAATCGTTTTTTCTTTTATTGAAAAAATTTTTCTAAGTGCTATAGGATTAAAATAGAAAAAATTAGTGTCAGTACTTACTGAGATATGAGGCTGCAAAGTTGGCACTTAACCCTTTGACTGTTTTCGACGTATAAATATGTCTTACGAGCCAATGTTTCTGACGTATATATACTCAATAATTCTAGCAGCTTCAAATCAAGCGGGAAAAAGCTGGTAGGCCCACATGTGAGAGAATGGGTCTGTGTGGTCAGTGTGCACCACATAAAAAAAATCCTGCAGCACACATTGCGTAATGAGAAAAAAAAAACTCTGATCGTCTTTTTGGAATAAAACGCCGACTTTGAGGTGTATTTTCGTATAGTATTTATCGTTGTATTCGCGTTTTCATGGTCTTAGGTGATAAAACGGAAAACATATTACAGAAATAGAGATGATTTTCATTACTTTGACAATGAAAACGACCTTGAAACTGAGCTCAAAGTAGAGGAAATGTTCGATTTTTACCAATGTTCAGGAGTAAATAAATCGCACCACACGTCCAATACACGTCAACTGGGGAGTCTAATATTCTTTCACTAGTGCACTGATATTATTTATACCATTTTTACAGTAATGCAGTAGTCTGCATAACAGTAAATTTTGTATTTTTTTGTATGAATAAAAAATCAAAATAGAAAGCAATAATAATATAAGAGGGGCCTAGAGATGTGACTAATGAACAGAGCATATGTTATTTTAGTGCCACGAATGTCTACCTTGTTTATTCTGGACCCTATTTTGAAATTGACATCTTTTTTAGTTTGTGTGAAATTGGCCAAATTGCCAATTTCTGACCACCATATTGGGCAGTCCAAATTAGTAAATGGGAGGTTTCTTGTACTCAGCTGATAGATAAAATGGAGTTCTAAAGAAATAGCTGAGTTTGGTCAACTGGAACAATGGAATTGGCAGAAAATAGGGCTCAAAGTCGGCGAAATCGCCGATACGCATATGTCGCCGAGACCGCTAACTTCGCGGGAGCACAATTCCACGAGTTTTCGACCAAATTTCGAACTTTTGGTGTCATTACCATCGGGAAAAGATTCTCTATCATTTCATAAGAAAAAATAATTTTGTTTTTTTTCAAAAATTGAGCGACATAGAATGACAGTTTCAGAGAGGGGCCTGAAACAGTCAAAGGGTTAATGCTCACCTGACAGCAACATCGAGTCCTGCCACTTGAGGAAGTGTTGCCGATATACCATTTTTTCTCATTTCTATATTATTTTATATAATTTTTATGTTCTGATAATGACAATTTATTGTAGTTCTTGGCATTTCACAACCAATATTTGTTCTGACACTAATATTAGGCACTGAAATTGTACTCAAATTCTCACAAACACATTGACAGGTGGACATTTACACCTGCCTTGGTCATTTACTATTGTCTAAGAATATATACAAGTATTTATAGGTCCCAGCAATGTTTTGGATACACGGCAGTATAGAAGAAGAAGGAAGAATAAGCAATACATTAGTTTTATTAAAGACACTCATGTATTGTTACCTGGAGTATACCCAGAAAGGGTTTCTGGGGTCAACGCCCCCCCCGGCCTGGTCACAGACCAGGCCTCGCAGTGGATCAGGGCCTGATCAACCAGGTTGTTACTGCTGTTGACAACAGATTTCATGTAAGCATAACTAAGTTTCCTTTCCATTCAGAAGGCTTTAAAAGGAAACCAGAGCAGTACTTGCAGCATCAATCAGATCAGCCAATTCACTGAACCAGGCTGCAAGAGATAAGTGGGTCAGCAGGCTGCCAGAAGCAATAACCTGGCCCAGAGCAGGGCTATATAAGAAAACTCTCAAAACCCATCAAAAGAAAAGGTAATGGTATGAGGGCTGGTGGATGCAACAACCTGCTTGACAAGGAAATGAACAGTGAATGGTAGCCAATGTTGAGCTCTCAAACAGGCATGTTATAAAAACCAGTGTTATCATATTCTTCCAGGATTAGAATCTTAAATTTGTCTACATTATATAAATACACTGCATTTACCACTTTCATGAAAATCATATTATTGTCACTACTTCCAGAGTAGATGTGACTCAATAGTCCACTACTGTCACAAGTGTATAATAATGCTGAATCCAACATGGCAACAGATGCAGATTTATCTAGGTGTTCTAATTCTGTTTTTAACCCTTTGACTGTTTACGCCGTATATATACGTCTTACGAGCCACTGTTTCTGACATATTAATACGCGTAAATTGTAGCAGCTTCAAATCTAGCGGGAGAAAGCTGGTAGGCCCACATATGAGAGAATGGGTATGTGTGGTCAGTGTGCACCGCATAAAAAAAATCCTGCAGCACGCAGTGCGTAATGAGAAAAAAAAAAAACTGACCGTTTTTTTGGATTAAAACGCCGACTTTGAGGTGTATTTTTGTATAGTATTTATCGTTGTATTCTCATTTTCATGGTCTCAAGTGATAAAATGGAAAACATATTACAGAAATAGAGATGATTTTGATTACTTTCACGATGAAAACGACCTTGAAATTGAGCTCAAAGTAGCGGAAATGTTCGATTTTTACCAATGTTCAGGAGTAAGCAAATCACACCACAAGTCCAATACACGTCAACTGGGGAGTCTAATATTCTTTCATTAGTGCACTTATATTATTTATACCATTTTTACAATAATGCAGTAGTCTGCATAACAGTAAATTTTGTATTTTTTTGTATGAATAAAAAATCAAAATAGAAAGCAATAGTAATATAAGAGGGGCCTAGAGACATGACTAATGAACAGAGGATGTGTTATTTTAGTGCCAAGAATGTCTACATTGTTTATTCTGGACCCTATTTTGAAATTGGCATCTTTTTTAATTTGTGTGAAATTGGCCAAATTGCCAATTTCTGACCACTTTATTGGGTAGTTCAAATCGGTAAATGGGCGGTTTCTTGTACTCAACTGATAGATAAAATGGAGTTCTAAAGAAATAGCTATGAGTTTGGTTGACTGGAACAATGGACTTGGCTATAAACAGGGCTCAAAGTCGGCAAAATTGCCGATACGTATATGTCGCCGAGACTGTTAACCTCGCGGGAGCGTAATTCTGTGAGTTTTCGATCAAATTTCATACTTTTGGTGTCATTACCATCGGGAAAAGATTCTCTATCATTTCATAAGAAAAAATTATTTTTTTTTTTTTTCAAAAATTTATCGACATAGAATGACAGTTTCAGAAAGGGGCCTGCGACAGTCAAAGGGTTAAGCAAATACCCTTTAATTAGGTTAAAGTTAGGTAAATTAAGACAGTGTTGGTATATAGCCAACAGTGCTGGCCACTAGTTCTACATCCATTGTGAGAATGACATTTTAAAGCTGACTGTTATTGGTTTACTAAACCCAGAGGATTATTAACCTACAGTATCCCAAGAAAGCCAAACATTATGGCTTGTTTCCATCTTATGTTGAAAATGGTATAAAATACCAACAAGTTGATGAGTAAGACACCTGTGAACAGTATCTTCACTGTTGGGAATCTTCACTGTTGAAATGTTTTACTTATGTAGTAGAACCTCTTCCACAGGATGTGGAACAGCGGCACCAGGTGTTACAAGACTTTCACATACATCCCCTCCAGGGTGTAAACCTGGATCCTCTCAACTGAATATGGAAACAAAGGAATACTCTAGCAGGCCAGGCAGGCCTACTGGCCCATGTTAGGCAGGTTTAACTCACACCCACTAATGTACCTGTTTAACCTGCCTTTAACCCTTTCAGGGTTTCGGCCGTACTAGTACGGCTTACGCACTGGGGTTTTTGACGTACTAGTATGCCTAAATTCTGGCGCCCTCAAATCTAGTGAGAGAAAGCTGGTAGGCCTACATGTGAAAGAATGGGTCTATGTGGTCAGTGTGCGCAGTATAAAAAAAAATCCTGCAGCACACAGTGCGTAATGAGAAAAAAAAAACTTTGACCGTGTTTTGGGATTAAAACAGCGACTTTGCACTGTATTTTTGTATGGTATTTATTGTTGTATTCTAGTTTTCCTGGTCTCATTTCATAGAATGGAAGACATATTACAGAAATTGAGGTGAGTTTGACTGGTTTTACAAAGAAAACTACCTTGAAATTGCGCTCAAAGTAGCAGAAATGTTCGATTTTTACCAAAGTTCAAAAGTAAACAAATCATGCTATGTGTCCAATACATGTCAACTGGTGAGTCTAATATTCTTTCAAAAGTGCGCTGATAATATTTATACCATTTCTACACCAATGCAGTAGTCTGCATAACAGTAAATCTTCTATTTTTTTGTGAGAATAAAAATTCAAAGTGGAAAGCAAAAGAATGTAAGAGGGGCATGGGGATGTGACTAATGAACAGAGGAAATGTTATTTTAGTGCCAGGAATGTCTTTCTTGTTTATTCTGGACCCTATTCGGAAATTGGCATCTTTTGAAATTTGTGTGAAATTGGCAAAATTGCTAAATTCTGACCACTGTATTGAATAGTTGAAATCAGTAAATGGGTGGTTTCTTGTGCTCATTCGATAGAAAAAATGGAGTTCTAGCGAAACAGTTATGATTTGTGTCAACAAGTACACTGGAATTGGCTGAAAATAGGGCTCAAAGTGGGCAAAATTGCAGATGTGTAAACATCGTTGAGACCACTAACTTCGCGAGAACATAATTCTGTAAGTTTTCCATCAAATTTCATACTTTTGGTGTCATTATGATCGGGAAAAGATTCTCTATCTTCTCATATTTTTTTTTTTTTTTTTTTTTTTTTTTGAAATTTGGCCGACCCTGAGAACAAGTTTCTGAGAGGGCCTGTCGACCCTGAAAGGGTTAAAGCTAAACAACATTTTTGCAACAATAATGCTATCTGGGAGTTTCTTCTACTCATTTACAACTCTATTGCCAAACCAGTACATACTTCCATATATCCTTGAGTCAAATGTTCCACCACTAAGCTATGAGTCATTTGTTGCTGCTTGCCTGCAGTAACAAAGATCTACAAACACAGCCACATAATGCATAATACAACAAAACACAGCTACATACTGCATAATACAATAGAACACAGCTACATACTGCATAACACAACAAAACGCAACTACATACTGCCTAATACAACAAAACATAAGAACATAAGCATGGGTACATACTGCATAATACAACAGAACACAGCTACATACTGCATAATATAACAGAACACAACTACATACTGCCTAATACAACAAAACATAAGAACATAAGCATGGCTACATGCTGCATAATACAATAGAACACATGTACATACTGACATAATACACCACTTCAGTATCTTCAGTGAAATATCTGGGAATCTCTTTTGACCCAAGCATGTCATGGCAGAACTGATAGGGAACAGTTTAGTAAAAAATGCCAATGCCAGGCTAAAGTTCCACTAGAGACTGGCACAGTGTCTACCTACTGAGGCTCACTGGTCCCTATGTCTAGCTCTTATACAATGTCATATATATTATTCTTGCTCAAATCATTCAGAACAAGCTTAAGTTCGTCCTGGACCTGGGTCCAAGAGAGCATGGAGGCCAGGATGAATTACAATAACTGGATATGCTCAATGCTGAAGACGAAAATGATAAAGAAAAACGATAAAGACTTTATTTCTTTGTAAAGGCTACAATGTGTAATTACAATTTTGGTTTACTAAGTACAAAGAAAGCCACTATCATGCCGGGGCATTTTGGGCAGACTAATCCTAGTACATATTTTATATTTTATTAACACAGTGGCCATTTCCCACCAAGGTAGGGTGGCCTGAAAAACAAAAGCTTTCACCATCATTTCACTCCATCACTGTCTTGCCAGAGGCGTGCTTACACTGCACTGAACTTCCCATCTCCAGGACTCAAGTCCGGCCTGCTGGTTTCCCTGAATCCTTCACAAATATTACCCTGTTCACACTCCAACAGCACGACATTTCCACTGACTCCAGCGTTCTCCTTGTTGCAACATTCACCACCCATGCTTTGCACCCATATAAAAGTGTTGGTATAACTATTCTCTCATACATTCCCTCTTTGCTTCCAGGGACAAATTTTCTTTGTTCCACAGACTCCCAGTGCACCCCCTTCTTTTACCTCTAGCATTCTTTTTATTCACCTCATTTTTTCATAGACCTATCTCTACTTCCACCCCAAATATCTAAATACATTCACCCCCTCCTTTTCCCCTCCCCCCAATCTGATATCCAGTCTTTCTTTACCTAAATTTTTTATCCTCGCACCTTTTTTTTCCCTATTTTCACTTTCAATTTTCCCTTTCTTTACATACCCTAATAAAATACTTAAATTTACACAAGATAATAGGGTTAATTGTATTAAAATCTTTAATTTAAATTTAAAAAGCGGGGTAGTCCGGGTGGACGTTTATAAAAATAATAATCTTGAAGTTGTACATAATAAAAACAATTTAAAAAATCGGGTTCAAACATAATTTTTTCATGAGGGGAAAAATGTTTAAAGACAAAGGGGTCATATAATATAATTTTTGGGGAATTTCTTCAAACTGATTATTTTTTTTTGGTTGGTTTGGTTAGTTTTGAGATGTGAGATGATTTATAAGCATATCCCAAATTTTTAATAGTCAGGGGATCCGATCAATTTAGGTAGTGAATTCCGATCTTTTGGGGCCTTTTTATATTGTATTTTTGCATAGGAAGAATGACACAAAGAAAGTCAAAAAGAGCCTTATGCCTTTATTGTGACTGTGCTTCTGTTTTAGCACAAGGAAATTTAAGTGGAGGGTTTTATATTTGGGGTTTTAAAGTTTTGTATATGTAGTAGCACAATGGTGTATGTTCCCCTATATTTAGTAAATTTTAGGGTTTTTTAAAAGTAGGGGTGTGAAAACGGAAGGAATTGAATTAAATCCATTTATAAAACTCTAACAAGCAAAGCCCCGAAAATCTTGCTGCCAGTTTTTCGACATTAGGAACCAAAACCGTAGGCATTAGGGAAAGTGAACACAATTTTGGTACCCCAAAGGTGGTAAGGCCCAAACACCTTAATTTTATTTTTTTTTTTAACAAAATCGGCCATCTCCCACCGAGGCGGGTGACACAAAAAGAAAAAAATCCCCAAAAAAAAAATTTTTTCAATCATTCAACACTTTCACCTCCTCACACATAATCATGCCTGAAATCCCGAGCCTTCCCCAGCTGAGCCCGTTCAGAAGAGAACTAAAAGGGGTCTAAAAAAATGAAAATACGAAAGGGGGGAGTGATTTTTGTATATTAATTCGGCACCTATTTTTGTAAACCGATCTTCTCTTAAAAAGCATGCAAATAAATCTGTTTTGCCTTTCTCCTATTGAAAATCCTTTTATTATAAGGATTTTCACAGTGTTGAGTTCTTAGCTGTTTTAATTTTTAAGGTTATAATCATGATTGATTTCTACTGGTCAAAGACCGGCCCCGGGGCGCTCCCCCCCGAAACCCCTCCAGGTAACCCAGTAAGGCTTTAAAGAAATGTTACAAGGCTCCATAGAAAAATCACTTTGTCTGATTTTCCTGGGTTACCCTACTTAATTCACATGTGTTATATGAAAAATTTATTTAAATGTATTTCTATATATGAAAATTGAACTTTGTGTACTTGCATCAAAATAAATTTATTAATAAACAGAGCACATATAACGCAAATACAATAGAACACATCTATATACTGCATAATACACAAATTTATTCAAAATAAAAAAAGCTAATTTCCCCGACAAAATCATTTGCTAAAATAAGCAATAAATGTTTTCAGTCTACTAGAATTTAATCGATATTTAAAAAGTTTGTGGATAGTTTTGTAATAATCTCGTGTTTAAAACAAAATTCGAAAAATAGTGAAAATTCAATAGGGACAATTTTTAAAAGATTTGGTTTGGGCCGAGAGCTAGACCTCAGAGGTGCTACCCTCAACACGCACACCTTTCCCCTTTAAAACACCACAAATTTAAATTTAGCTTTCCCTACACCAGTGGAGAAGAGTAATCTTATTTATTGGCCATAATATAAACTTTTACAAATGCGTAGCCAACTGTGGTCTCCTGCCCTCGCTAATTACTGCTTGTTAACGATTTTACCCTTGAATAAAATTTTTTTTTATATTTATTATCCTTATTTAGTTCAAATGTATTAAAAAATATCTTTAAAAAATGCCTATTTAGTTTGTTTTTCGATAAAAATCATATTTCTATCGTGGAGTTAATAATAATAAATTAGATTTTTTAAATAATTAGCAATCCGGAAATAATATTTTCTGGAAACGTTTCTCCAACAGGATGAGAATAAATTTCTAGCGTTTACTACTGCCTAAATGAAATATTAAACCATATTTGTCTAATAAATTTAAAGGAAATTTATCCACATAAATTATAAAATGATTGATGTAATATCACAGTGATAGATTAGTCATGCGTTTAACCACTACTGAAAACATTAGTTAACATTCAAATACTGTAAAAAATTTAATCAAAATTAGACATTTTCGCTTTTTTTTTGCAGCAACCCAGATGTATATGACGTGTAGTAGGAGGAGACAAGAGTTATGTGTACATGAGACATTCGTCAGTACGCCAGGATAAGAAATAAGACTGTAATCAATAAGAAAATTACATAACATCAAAGGCCGAAACCGAATTCAAGTTACTTTATACTCGTGTCTTTGATGGTAGCGTCCTCAGCTCACACACTGAAGGTCCCGGGGTCGAACCCCGGCACGGGTGAAACGTTGGGCATGCTTCCTTATACATGCTGTCCCTGTTTACCTAGCAGTAAGTAGGTACCTGAGTGTTAGTCGACTGGTATGGGTGGCATCCTGGGGGACAAGACTCAACTAGGTTGCCTGAAATGATCTACACAACCAAAGACTTTCTATACACTATGTACTGTATAGCCCTTGTGGCTTAGCGCTTCTTTTTGATTATAATAATAATATACACTATGTCAACTATGGTCTGTATAAGCTTACCATAAACTGACTCAAATACAAATATTTTATTTATTTTCTGCAGTATGCAAATAATGTACTTTACATGTAATAAAATATTGTTAGGCACAGCGGAAAGCCACTAATATGCGGTATATTTCGCCCAAATTAATCTTGATGCTGAAAGACTACTTAGAAACAGACACAGGTTATTAAGTAGTTCTTAAATGTACAAAAAAGGAGAGGAAATGGAAATAAGTCACACTGAATTTTTGGGGTTATCCTAGTTTTTGTACACATATGCTGCCATGTATGATAATCTATGTAACTGTGTATAACTGAATAAACTTACTTATGAACAATAGAACAATTATAAAAGTATGCAGTAATACTTTACACTGATTCAGTGGTCTTCAATTATGTAAGATTTCTTAAGCAGTTAATAATATTCTGTTCACAATTAGAAAAGGTAGCTAATGTACGAGAGGTAGTTTTATGGAATGACTGAAAGGGGTGAAGATGTAAGAAGTTATTAGTTTCAGTAGAGATATAATGGAACAAGAGTAGGAGAAGACGTAAATAGTGTCATCCGCTAACTGAATAGATTCAGGGAGATGAGATGTGTTGAGGAGATTGTTGATATAAATGAGAACGAGCAAAGGGCCATGAACACTGCCTTGGGGCACTCCTATGTCTACGGGCTGAGTTGACGGTGTTACGTAGTTCTCTCTAGGTTGGAATATTGCTGTACGCTAACGGCATCTTTCAAGCCAGGTGAAATTGCTAACCTGGAGAATGTACGGAGAACCTTCACGGCACACATAAGTACTATAAAACACCTAAATTACTGGGAAAGGTTGAAGTTCCTTGACTTGTACTCCCTGGAATGCAGGCGAGAAAGATACATGATATTATACACCTGGAAAATCCTAGAGGAATTAGTACCAAATTTGCATACCAAAATCACTCCCTACGGAAGCAAATGACTTGGCAGGCGGTGCAAGATAAGATAAGATAAGATTTCGTTCGGATTTTTAAGCCCGGAGGGTTAGCCACCCAGGATAACCCAAGAAAGTCAGTGCGTCATCGAGGACTGTCTAACTTATTTCTATTGGGGTCCTCAATCTTGTCCCCCAGGATGCGACCCACACCAGTCAACTAACACCCAGGTACCTATTTGCTGCTAGGTGAACAGGACAACAGGTGTAAGGAAATGTGTCGAAATGTTTCCACCCGCCGGGAATCGAACCCGGGCCCTCCGTGTGTGAAGCGGGAGCTTTAGCCACCAGGCCACCGGACCACCAAACCCCCCCCCCCCTCCCAATGAAAAGCAGGGGCGCCACGAGTACGCTAAGAGACAACACAGTAAATATCAGGGGCCCAAGACTGTTCAACTGCCTCCCAGCATACATAAGGGGGTTTACCAATAGATTCCTGGCTGTCTTCAAGAAGGCGCTGGACAGGCACCTAAAGTCAGCACCTGACCAGCCGGGCTGTGGCTCGTACGTTGGTTTACGTGTGGCCAACAGTAACAGCCTAGTTCATCAGACCCTGATCCACCGCAAGGTTTGGTCACAGACCGGGCCGTGGAGGCACTGACTCCGAAACCCTCTCCAGGTATTATTATTAAGCGTTATACCCATGAGGGTCATACGGCACATCCAGGTCATTCTACTTCCATTACTCAGAATGAATACTTTCTGACCTCCCCCGTTAACTTACAACTGTGCACTCGTGTGCCCCTTTCCAACCTCTAAAACAGTTTACTCCTGTCCACCTTATCAAATCCTTGGAGTAATTTGTATGTCATTACTCATTGTCGTCATCATGTCTCCCCTGACTTTTATATCTTGTAATGTTGTCAGGTTCAGTTCCTTTAGTATCTTCTCATTGCTCATTAACCTGAGTATACCCATGTGCTGTCTCCATTATCAAAACAAAACGCTAAACCCACAAGAGTCGTACAGCTGACTCACGAAGTCGCAAAAACATGATTGCATACAAACCACGGTACGGGTGAGGCTTGAATTCGCGGCGAGTCGTAAAACTCATGGTCAGCGTGTAAACCACTCGGCCAGCTGGCTCAAATAATAGTCATCCAGCTAGGTATATTTATACATCATAGGGAAGTTAGCATTGGTCCCACTGTGACCACAAGTGGGCCGGGGTAG
>NW_026465653.1:0-13309 GCF_026875155.1 Cherax quadricarinatus
CTCAGCAACAGAAGCCAATATGTGTACACAAACAGGGAAAAATCTTCAGCTCACCCAAATTACAGTTGGTGTCCCACAGGGAAGTGTCCTAGGCCCTCTTCCTTTCTCATATACATAAATGACCTACCAAATGCATCGCAACTACTCAAAACCCACACTATTTGCAGATGACACTACATACGTTCTACTCTCACCCGAGCCCAGTCACGTAGCCAATACTGTAAATACTGAATTACAGAAAATATTCCTGGATGAGGACTAACAAACTTACTCTAAAACATTGACAAAACCTACTTCATTCAGTATGGTAACAGAGCTACAGATGTCCCTCTTAACATAATGATAAACAAATCACCTTCACAAAGCTAACAGAGGGAAAATTCTTAGGAATCCACCTTGATAATAGACTCAATTTCAAACACATATACAACAAATTTCCAAAAAAATTCCAAGCCGTAGGCATACTATCGAAGAAAGTACTATGTTTCACAGTCAGCCCTCCTGGCCCTATATCACTCTCTTATTTCCCCCTATCTCCCCTATGGAATTTGTGCATGGGGCTCAACAACAAAAAAACCATCTCAGACCATTAATTCCCCAAAAAAAGGCTGCAGTCAGAATAACAAATTCCCACTACGGGCAGCACACCCACCAATTTTCCCAAAACTCTAAACCTACTCACAATACAAAACATCCATACTTTTACTGCCCTCTACATTCTAGAACACCTAACTCTGACATAAACCCCCCCCTCAAAATCTCCTTCCCAACCTCAACAGAACACAGGGACCATAACACAAGACACAGTTCACTCTTTGAGTTCCTCGAGTCCATCTCACGCTATGCAAAAACTCAATTGACATGAAAAGGTCCAAAAAATCTGGAATTCATTACCTGTGAATATAAAAGAAACACTGTCTGTTTATAAATTCAAGTCTCTTCTCAAAAATCACTTACTCACCCACAACTAAATAAATATTGAATAATTGTATCTCATAAATTGTATCTCATAAATGTTTCTCATTATTGTATCTCATGAATGTCTAACCTGTGACCCAATCAAACTTTATTTTTTAATTACATTACCTAACAGAATACTCCATTCTATTGAATGATCAGCAACACAGTAAATGACCATATGACCTGTCTTTGTAATACTCATTTGTGCTAAATTGTTATCTGTTTACAATAATGTTTTTACCACTGAATCTCTCATTGCTTAGTTAATCTTAAGTTAATTTTAAGCCTGTCCATAATGCTCTGCATACAAGGGGCTTTGGCATGTTTCACTTTAACTTTCTGTATTCCTTTGTCTTCACTGTATCTAATCAGTCTAATCGTTTAAGAGAGGTCCAGTGCCTTGCTTTCTACGGAAGGCAACATGTATAACTCTCTTTATTTCCCTGTCGTTATATTTCACCTAACAGTAACCAGGTAAACTAGTGTGGGTAACATCTTGGGCAAGAAATTGATATGTATTGGGCAGATTTTCTTCTTGGGCGATTGAGATGTTGGACAGATCTACTTTCAGTTACCTGAGAAAGTAGGTACCTGCGGGTTAACTACTGTCGAAGGTGGATCCTAATCAGGGTGAGACTTATGGGCAAGTCTTACTGCTGGTGATTCATAATGAGTAACTTCGGTGGACTGGTTGTGGGAACCATTGCAAGTATAATCACTCAGAAAATTTCTTACTTATTTGGTGAGTACAATGTTCAAGGTTGCTGGAGCTTCAAGAAAGTGAGCAAACACTTGCACAGGTGCCTTGATACTGGTGAGAAGCAGGTGCCTTGATACTGGTGAGAAGCTCTTGATTCGAGGACTTGAAACCACACGTTTTTTCTTTATTTATCTTGCATAATATTCCGTTATTATTCCTTCAGGGTTACAACAATGAATTCTTCTTCTTCTTTTATATCTTCTTGTTGTGCTCGACTATCAAGATTCACAGCCTTTTCTTGGTCTAGCCATTTAAAGAGGAAATATATTCAGTGTCTACTGTAATACGTACACGTGTACATCTACTTGTTAATGCAAATATCTAATAAGCAAGGAGAATGGAGACAAATGGTTTTAAGGACTTGACGTGCTGTTGGAGTGTAACACGGAAACATTTATGAAGGGATTCAGGGAAACCGGCAGGTCGGACTTGAGTCCTGGAGATGGGAAGTACAGTGCCTGCACTCTGAAGGAGGGGTGTCAATGTTGCAGTTTTATAACTGTAGTGTAAGTGCACTTCTGGCAAGACAGTGACGGAGTGAATGATGATGAAAGTTTTTCTTTTTCGGGCCACCCTGCCTTGGTGGGAGACGGACGTTGTGTTAATAAAACAAATAAATTTCATGGCAGCATCTCAATGCCTAAAATTATGCAAACTTGGTTAAGAGGTTTTGTTGTTGTTCGGTTCTAACATCATAATGGGCAGGAAATGTGATCTATGTGACTGACCATTACCTGGAGTTTACCTGGAGAAGGTTTCGGGGGTCAACGCCACCGCGGCTCGGTCTGAGACCAGGCTCATTGTGTACCAGGATCTGATCAACCAGGCTGTTACAAATGCACAAATGATGTTATTATACATATGCTGGAACTAATATATGGCGCTCTCGAGAAGAAAGAAGTCTCACTGGGAATTTTCATTGACTTACGTAAAGCTTTTAATACAGTCGACCATGAACTACTGTACACTAAATTAACACACTATGGTACAAGAGGCCACTTCCTCAACTACCTAAAGTCATACCTTAGTAACAGAAGCCAATACATGTACGCAAATAGTGCAAACTCTTCCACACAACCAATCACAGAAGGAGTCCCACAGGGAAGCGTCCTTGGACCACTCCTCTTTCTCTTCTACATTAATGACGTACCAAATGCATCACAGCTACTCAAACCCACATTATTTGCAGATGACACAACATATGTCTTCTCACAACCAAACACAGTCATACTCGCCAACACTGCCAATGCTGAATTGCAGAAAATATCTCCCTGGATGATGACTAATAAACTTACTCTAAATACTAACAAAACCTATTTCATTCAGTTTGGAACCAGAGCTGCAAATGTTCCACTTAACATAACACTAAACACAGTCGCATCTAATTCCAGACACATATACAACAAATTTCCAAGAAAATCTCTAAGACAGTAGACATACTATCAAAGATATGGTACTATGTTCCACAATCAGCTCTCCCTGCACTGTATCACTCACTCAACAACATTAAATCACCTAAGGCCACTAATAACCCAGCAAAAGGCTGCGAAAGCATACTCCACCAGTATTCAGAAGTCTAAATTTGCTCACCATAAAGAACATCCACACTTATTCATGTGTCTGTTTCATACACAGAACAATACACACAAACATAAACCCTCCACTCAAACTTCTTCTCACCAACCTTAACAGGACACACGACCATAACACAAGACACAGATCTCTTTTTAATGTACCCCGTGTCTATATCACACTGTGTAAAAACTCTATGCACATAAAGGGCCCCAAAATTTGGAATTCATTACCAGAAAATACTAAAACAACCAGGTCTGAAAATCAATTTAAGACTCTTCTAAAAAACCACTTACTCACCCAGGACTAAATAATCAACTCTCAATATTTAACTTTACCAATAAGTCTCCCAATTACTTAAAGTTTTAAACTTCAAGACAACATACAGTAAATTAATCATCTTGTTTGTTATACATTGTAATGCCACAAATTCACAACTATAATGCTTCAAAATCGAAATGTTCAAACTTCATTGTTTCAAATACTCAATTGTACTTCATATTGTAAATTGTTTACGGTAATTTTTACCACTGAATCTATCATTGCTTAGTTAATTTTAAGTTAATTTTAAGCCTGCACATAATGCTCTGCATACAAGAGGCTTTTGTCATGTACACCCAACTACTATAATTCCTTGTACAACTATGTATCATGTCCAAATAAACTATGTATTTTATTATTATTATTATTATTATTATTATTATTATTATTATTATTATTATTATTATTATTATTATTATATTAATTATTATTATTATTATCATCATCATCTCCAATTTTCTTCAACTTTTCCTCTAATATTATTGTTGTTTCTATCAATAAAGTAAAACAATAAATATTTATATTTACTCTCAGCTGACTAACAATATTTCTCTTAGCTTTTTTTCTTTAACATATTTAACATATTAATAATAAAAATAACATTTACAGTAGCAATATTTAACTAAAACTTCGAAATACAAAATATTTGATATTGTGGCAATATTCAATGTGGTGGCAAGAGTATTATCTGAGCTGTGATACGTGGCGTGAGTTGCAGCAGCTGTGTTGACGGTAAGTACTCTTTGAGGTCGGTGTAGGCAGCAGCAGTAGCAGCAGCAGCGGTAGTAGTAGCAGCAGCAGTAGTAGCAGCAGCGGTAGTAGTAGCAGCAGCAGTAGTAGCAGCAGCGGTAGTAGCAGCAGCGGTAGTAGTAGCAGCAGCAGTAGTAGCAGCAGCAGTAGCAGATGCGTAGTAGAGCAGCACAGTAGTAGCCGCAGCGGTAGTAGTAGCAGCAGTAGCTACACCACAGCAGCAGTGCCAGCAGCAGTAGCATCACCACAGGAGCACCACAAGCAGCAGCAACAGTCAGAGGTGTAGTTATTATTCTATTAAACATATACATTCGAAAACAGTATCACCAACAGTATCACTGGTATGTTGCTTCATTCAGCCCCATCCTCTCCTTCACGCACACACACACACACACACACACACACACACACACACACACACACACATACACACACACGGGGCCAGGAGCTATGACTCGACCCCTACAACCACAACTCGGTGAGTGTAAACACACACACCAGGAAGTATGCGAGGAGATCAGCTCAAGATTCCGGGAGGCCAAAGTTGTCCACAGTGAGGTCAGAGATGCTACAGCAAACCGAGGTCGTGATAGGGTCCAGCAACCAGCCAAAGTGCTGGACATACTGAACACAATCAAGTAGAGGGGTGAAGAAACTGTTAGGTGAACTAGATACCTCGAAGGCGGTGGCCCCTCTACGTCCACAGCAGGACTCGAACCTGACCCGGGGTACTGTGCCTTGTGGATCAGAGTTTTTCACTGTAGCTGTCTCAGACTTTACTCTGTTTACTGTTACTCTTTGTGTTCCATTTGTCAGGAAGTTATAGATCCATCTGCCAACTTTTCCTGTTATTCCTTTATCACCCAATTCATGTATTATTACACTTTGGTTACACTTGTCAAAGGCGTTTGCAAAGCCTTTGTATACTACATTTGCATTTTGTTTAACTTCTTCAGCATCCAGGACCTTGTCATAGTGGTCCAGTAGCTGGGACAGGCAGGAGAGACCTTTTCTAAACCCATGCTGACCTGAGCCGTGTAACTGATGTGTATCTAGGAGGCTGGCGATATTGCTTCTTAGAACTGTTTCGAAGATTTTACGGTATAGGATGTTAGTCATATCGGTCTGTAGTTCTTTGCAATTGTTATACTGCCATCTTTGTAGAATTGGGCTATGTCTGTTGTTTTTAATGAGTGTGGGATGACCCCTGTGTCCATGCTCCCTCTCCATAGAATGCTGAAGGCACGTGACAGGGGCTTCTTGCAATTCATGATGAACATTGAGTTCCATGAGTCTGGGCCTGGGGCAGAGTGCATGGGCATGTCATTTATTGACTTTTCAAATTCTCTTGGTGTTAGAATAATATCAGAGATTTTTGAGATAACCAAATTTTGGGTTTCATTGACAAAGAATTCATTTGTATTGTCGACCCTTAGTCTGGGTAGCGGCTCGCTGACAACTGAATCATACTGAGCCTTCAGTATCTCACTTATTTTTTTTTTTTTTGGCTTTCATCTGTGTATGTCTCATTTCGCCTAAGCAGGGGCCAAATACTGGATGTTGTTTTTCCCCTAGATTTGGCATAAGAGAAGAAATTTTTTTTTTTCAATTTTCTTTATGGCTTTTAGTTCTTCCTGCAATTCTTGTCCCCTGTAAGATTTCTTCAGCTTAAGTTCAATATTGGCTATTTCATTGACCAGTGCCTGCATTTGTATTTCATATATATTGGCCCCTCTCAGCAGCTCTTTGATTCTTCACCTTCGTCTGTATAGGAAGCATCTCTCATTTTCTAGTTTCCATCTTCTCATTCTTTTTGGAATGTGCCTTGAGCAGATTTCAAGAACCACAGAGTTTATTTTTTCTAAGCAAAGGTTTGGATTTATGTTGTTTAGGATATCTTCCCAGCTTGTTTCATTTTGGACATGGTTGACTTGTTCCCATTGTATTTTTTTTTACTGAAGTTGAATTTTGTGAAGAGACCTTCATGACTGCTCACATTTTGCTGGTCCGGAGCCCTGTGCATACATGTCTGTACCCAGGGCTGGATTACCGCATAGGCAAACTAGGCATTTGCCTCGGGCCCTGCGCATTTGGGGGCCCCGCGGTCCAAGGGGTTCAGGGGCTCATCCAAGACTGCACACATGGTGCAAGTGCAAAGGGGTCCCTACCTAAAAAGTTCAAGTGTTTGGAGAGTAAAATTGATTTTTAAAAATTAATCAAAACAAAAATAAATAATGAAATAAAATAAAATAAAAATAAATAAACCTAACCATAGATGGCAACACTCAACACGCCTTTGTTTACATCAGAACAGCTGTGTTTTCCCGCTAATGGTGAGTATGAGAGATTCCTCTCCAATTTTCTGTAGTAATTACACGTTATCTAGACTTGTACTGTGACAAATTAACTGAAGTGTTGTTGATAGACATTGATGTGTATGGATAAATGTTTGTTTTCGCCTCTAAATGTTAAGGGAGGTACCTGATAGGGTTACTTGACCAGTAAAGACGCATGGACCAGTAAAGACGCATGGACCAGTAAAGACGCATGGACCAGTAAAGACGCATTTTTGGTAAAAATACTGTAAAGAAAAACCTAAAAACGCAAACTGACTTCCGTTTGTAGGTTTTAAAAGCACTTTGTCCTGTCTTGAAGTCTTTATCATTCAATAACAGATCTCAATTGATTGATGTTCTACATCACTTCCGTCGCAAATGCTTAGTTTTCAAGTTGCGACAAAAGTGATGTAGAACATCAATTAATTTACTACATATTTCCCCAGAAACACATAAGCCACATCAGAAAATCGTTGGTTGGGTGAAACTGAAAATTGTCCCTGCATTCTTTAATTCTCATGTCCTTATCTATGGTGGTAGGCCATATATCATGCAAAATAATGATTAGTTTAGTTATGAAAATGGTAATATAAATACCATTGTGCATTGTTCTTGGACTCAGTATGATTTCTGTTTAAGTAAATTGGAGATCAAGGAGGATGAATTAGTAAAATATTCGTAGCCAAATCACTAACCAAATCTATGGTAAAAGTTCTGTATATGACTCCTTTCTGGTAACGTTTTGAATTTTTAGATGCGCAGCCAGAGGAAAGGGGGCTACAAGGGCCATATCCCCCCAATTGACAGAAAAAAAAAATTAATAATAATTAAAAAATTAATAATAATTGATAATGAAAAATTTGTATTTGCATGATTACAGACAATTTATACATCCTCATTATGGCATCTCGTGAACGTGATGTTGGACGTTCTTATGCGAGTGGGTCACAGAAAAGAAAGAAGAAAATTCAAGAAGAAGAACAGAAAAAGAAAGATGTAGGAAGCTGCAGAAAGATCACAGACATGCTCACGAAAACAGTTTCTGATGCTACCAGTACAGTTGAATCTGCAGATACGTCAGATCACACAGGAAGCCCTCTTCCATTATTTCTCAGCCAGCATCTACTTCTTTTGTGTCTCCTCTCAATGTCTCAACGGACATTTCATCCACAGGATTTGTCTTAAAAGATCCTGCCTCATGGCCAAATGTAATCCCAGATTCTCTACGTAATGCTTTCATTGCAGAAAACTTCAGTCAAACTCTGAACATTGACTTTAGGAAATAGCAAGGATTTATGATGATGGAAGTCGTCGTTGTTTAAAGTCATCTATGTTTATAGGAAGCTTGCAAATCCAGAAAATGTGAAAAGATCATGGATGGTATACTCTGAAAGCTCAGGAAAAGTGTACTGTTCAGCATGCAAGCTATTTTCTACCAAAGAAGATACCTTCACACAGGGGTTCAATGACTGGAAAAATTCCAAGCGTTTCGAGGAACATGAAAACAGCTCCACTCACAGGAGCTGCATTTTAGCTAGTGTATTTCGTGCACAGAAAAAAGGCTTATTGGTTTCTCATTTGGAAAATCAAACTGGAAAAGAGCGCACTTATTGGAGAAAAGTTCTAGAAAGAGTTGTTGCTGTTGTAAAATTCTTAGCTCTAAGAGGACTTGCTTTCCGTGGAGAAAATGAGGTTTTTGGTTCGGAAAACAATGGTAATTTCCTAGGGATCATAGAACTGTTAGCACAATTCGATCCATTCTTAGCAAATCATGTGTCACGCCTTGGGAATGCAGGAAGAGGCACTGTATCTTACATGTCATCTACTATATGCAATGAATTTATTGAACTGATGACTAAGAAGGTCCCTAATAACATCATAGCAGCTGTGAAAACTGCAAAATACTTGCAATAAGTGTAGATTCAACACCAGATATTTCACATACAGATCAATTGACATTCATTGTTCGCTTTGTCGACTCCAGTGGTAAGCCTGTAGAGCGCTTTATAAAATTCATTCCCTCTTTCAGGCCATGATGGAGAAACAATGATGAATGTAGTACTGGATACTCTGCTTGAACATGATCTCTCTATTATGGATTGCCGTGGCCAGAGCTACGACAATGCAAGTAACATGTCGGGTAAATATAATGGATTGCAAGCCCGTATCAAGCAAATCAACCCACTTGCTGAATATGTGCCCTGCTCAGCACATTCTCTTAATCTTGTTGGGTCATGTGCTGCGGAGTGCTGTGTCGCTGAAGTTTCATTTTTTGGACTTTTACAAGCACTCTTTAATTTTTTCTCTGCTTCAACGCATCGGTGGAGTATACTCAAGTCAACCATTCATGGAGATGTCATCAAATCATTATCAACAACAAGGTGGTCAGCGCAGCATGATGCAACACATGCTTTGAAAGACAGCTTTGCTGAAATACACTCTGCTTTGATCCAAATAGCAGAGGATGAAGACCAGACAGCAACTACAAGAAGCGAAGCAGCCAGCTTAGCATCAAAATTGGAAGATTTTGAATTGGCCTTACTCTGTGTGCTTTGGGACTGTATACTGGAACGGTTAAATGCCACGAACAAGACACCTCAGAAAATTGAAATTGAAATGGCTACTTGTGCTAACCTCTATGCAGGCTTAGTGGAATTTGTAAGCTCACTTCGCAATGATGAAGCTTTTGAAATGTTTGAAGAGAAAGCTAAACTCTGGTGAAAGAAATACAGTTACAGGGCTGATCATCAGCGGTCAAGGAAGACGAAACGCAATTTTGAAGAGCCAGACAATGAAATTGTGTTGCTACCAAGGCAGAAAAAGTAAGACAGCTACATACTTCGTCATTCTGGATTCACTAATTACAGAATTGGTGAAAAGAAAGAAATCTACCAGAATCTCAATGACAAGTTTGGATTTCTGTTCAAAATTACTACTATGCCAGATGCAGAATTGAGAGAAGCTGCATTAAAGTTGCAACAACACCTTTCAGCAGATGTTCAGGACACATTTGTTGAAGAAATAGTTCATTTTTCTGGGTATATGAATCAGATTAAAGCTCCACCTGAAAAATGTGCGCCATCAGCTGCTTTGAAACATTTAAGAAATGCAGGTATCTCAGAAACCTTCCCTAATGTTGACATAGTGTATCGCCTTTACCTAACACTTCCAGCTACTAACTGTGAAGGAGAACGTTCATTTTCTGTTTTGAAAAGAGTGAAAAACCAGCTCCGTTCAACAAGGAGCCAAGACAAATTGTGTAACCTAGCCTTGTTGACCATTGAGTCTGATCTAACAAGAAATATTGATTTTCAGAATATAATTGATGATTTTGCCAAAATGAAATCCAGAAAAAAGTTTATTTAAGAAGTGCCTGTGAATATAAACAATTCTTTACTTTTTTGAGTTTATATGATTTGATAGTCTTATGCATGATGCAATGATAACAATAATGGTCAGTGATTTATAAAGGGAATAATAGTGCTGTAGTGGTTATGCTGAATATAATAGGTACATGATGTCACTACTTTAATAGCCTAATCTAGTAATACTATGCTGTCTTGAGTTTATTCTCTTTAAAATGCATGATTTAACAAGATAGTTATAATGGCTGTTGGTAAATGGTTTTTGGTTGTCTTGAAGTACTTTCCATATTAAATTTAATCTAAATAGCCAGAATGTATTTAATTAGACCTTAAACAGGCTCACACCGACCACCCTCCACCCCACCCCCAAGCTGGAAGGGGTCGCTTCGCTTACCTGTAACTCAAAGGGGCCCCGCCAATCTGAATAGCCTAGGCCCAGAGACTTCTTAATCCGGCCCTGTCTGTACCTCTATTATGTTGTGATCTGAGTGCATTGTCTTTGATACGATTATATTATGTATCAAATGGTCGTTGTTAGTGAAGATGAAGTCCTGCATCTCTTCTAGTTTTGTAGGCTCTAATATTTGCTGGTTTAAGGTGAATTTGGGGTAGAGATTAAATACCTAGTTTGTGTGTGAATTTTCATCTGAGCTGCCTTCTGAGGTGATCTCTGCTAAAATATTATTTGCTACACTCCTCCATTTTAGATGTCTCAACTGGAAATCCCCCAACAGCAAGATGTATGGGGGCAGGAGTTGGGAGATTTTCCAAACAGTGGTCAATTTTCAAAAGCTGTTCCTGGAATTCCTGGGAAGTTGCATCCGGAGGTTTGTATACAACCACAATGACAAGGCGTTGGTTTTTAATCTTTATTGCCCAAATTCCAATTACCTCATTTGAGATGTTTAATAGTTCTGAGCAAATGAGAGACTCTGTGACGTACAAGGCAACTCCCCCTTGTTGACTGTTTAGTCTGTCGCATCGGAATAGGTTATAACCTGGGATCCATATTTCATTGTCAAAATTATTTTTTATGTGGGTCTCTGTGAAGGCTGCAAATATTGCATTTAACTCCATGAGCAGTTTCTTGATTTAGGGAATTTTGTTGTTTGTTGACGGCTTTAGACCCTATATGTTTGTGAAGACAAATGTTGGTATATTGATCGAATTTAGGGGGTTTTATTTGCTGGATCTAATATCTGTTGTTCACCGACTTCACTCATCTCACACTGACTCCCAAGTCCATCTAGGCGAATTTACAGCCTCCTATTTTCCTCTTCAACACTTTAACCTGAGATTCCAAAACACCACAGGAGCAAACCATGGTGCTCTATAACCCTCAACACTAATCATCCAGAGAGCTTAGAACGGAATGGCCACTCGCGGACTCTCCTCAGCGTACTGACCACTGACCTCAGTGTACAGGAGACTTCAACTATTTCCAGGTGCTTTATCATACTTATACGTGCCCTGAAATTTCTCTGCATATTCTCCAGGTCTGCAATTTTGCCTGCCATGAAAGGGGCTCTTAGTGTACAACAATATTCCAGCCTAGAAAGAACAAACGATTGGAAGAGAATCATCATTGGCTTTACATCTCTAATTTTGAAGGTTCTCATTATCCTTCCTATAATTTGCCTAGGAGATGTGGTATATACAGTGTTGTGATATTTGAAAGTGAGATTCTCTGACATATCACTCCCAGGTCCTTCACATTAGTTTTTTGCTCTATTGTGTGGTTGGAATTTGTTTTGTTCCTGATACAGTTTTAATTTCCTCAAGTTTTCCATAGCGGAGTAATTGAAATTTGCTCATTTAAAGATTTGGTTGATGTCTACTTGGAGAGTTGCAGTGTCTACGGTGTCTACGGTGCCCCGTGGCTCGATCGCTAAAGCCCTCGCTTCACACGGCGAGGGTCTGCGTTCGATCCCAGTGCGGGTAAAAACATTGGGCATGTTTTTTTACACCGGTTGTCTATGTTCACCCATCAATGGGTACCTGGGTATTAGTCGAATTGTGTGGGTCGCATCCTGGGAAGAGGACCTAATTTGCCTGAAATGCTCTGCATAACAAGGGGCTTTCTATATAATAGTACATCGTTGACGTCAGCTAGGCCTGTATACCATGTACATGTACTTGTAGTGAATAAAGATGTTATTATCATAGATGACACTGTTATGCACATTCAGGTGTCAACCACAAAGGAGAACACGGTGCTGTGTCAGATATGAGGATGAAAAACAGGATGAAATCGAGTACTATACGTTGTGGAACTGAGCTTTACACCTCTGATTCTACTATGTATACACTCACTCTTTGTGTTCTATTTGTCAGGAAGTTATAGATGCATCTACCCATTTTTCCTGTTATTTCTATATCACTGTGGAAAATACTGTATATATTTTCCAGAAATATAGTAGTTATATGTAAATAGATGGCCATACTGTATTAATAAATTTATGTTATAAAAAATTGGAAATTCTGCGCCTGCGCAGAAGACACTTGACATGTTTGAACTGGTCAACACAAACGTTAGTGAATAATGGGAAGAATTTTCGTGCTCTAGAGGTTAAAATTGGGCTGAACCTCTCAAATAGGAGCCGAAATTGTTGGATATGCATTCCTGCATAACTTGAGATATTCAGGCGACTGGACAAGACAGCTCCAGGAACCTCAGATAAGTCTGTTTATGTTTAACTCTGGCCAGTGTTATTGTCATGTATAGACAGTGAGGTTTTCTGAGTATGATACACCTTAATCTCCAGTCAAATTGGTGAGTGATATTAAGATATATTCTCCTTCTGTTATGTAAAATTGTATATATATAATCAATTATTAATTTTAATGTACAGTCCACAAATTTTTATATTTACCAGAGTTCCTGGTGATGCATATTTCATTTGTAATTAATAGGTCTAGAGCAACTTGTGGTTATGACAGTGGTAGGTATCGAAGGGAGACATTTTTTGCGACGTAGGTGTCCCAAATTCCTACTTGTCTATGTAACTTTGATAAATAATAATTATCTTTGTTACCATTTACTGGTATGTACCTTATGTTATGTCCAGATAAATGTAATTTTCCACAATCACGCAGTTTGTGTACTATTACACCATTATTATTATTCTAATAAAAAAGAAACAATAAACCTACTGATACACCATGACCACAATTGTTGAAGACTCGCAGTGTCAGTGTATATACATCGGCTTTTTTTTTTCTTCGGGAAAATCCAAAACCCTGTG
>NW_026465654.1:0-2500 GCF_026875155.1 Cherax quadricarinatus
GGGGTGCTCCCCAAATTTCCATACTGGTCTCGGATAGATATGGATAAGATTGTGAGGTCGAGGGGACCACTTGGTGCGACCAGGGGTGGTTAAGTTTTCTCACATGTCTACACGGGGTGACTACGGTAAACAATATGATTGTCTCCCAATGAGATTACTGGTATGTATATAATGTTGAGGTACATACAGGTAAGCACCCTAGAAAATTTTCCATACTGGGCAACTCCCCGTGGTATGGAAGATGGCAAATATAGTCCCAATTTTTAAAAAGGGAGACAGACATGAGGCACTAAACTACAGACCTGTATCACTAATGTGTATAGTATGCAAGGTCTATCTTTAAGGACTATCAACTATACGAGGGTTAAGGCTGCATGTAACCTCTACACCACCAGGCCTGGGTGTTAGTCGATTGGTATGGGTCGCATCCTGGGAGACAGTGAAAATCAGACAGTCTTCGATGACGCACTGACTTTCTTGGGTTATCCTAGGTGGCTAACCCTCCGGGTTACATAAGAACATAAAGAAGGAGCACTGCAGCGGACCTACTGGCCCATGCGAGGCAGATCCAAGTCGCCCACCGGCTTATGCCAGTCAGGTTCAAAATCTTAGCTCTCTCTTATCTTATTTTAACATTTTAATCCCTAAAATAGTGATTAAACTCATTATATATATGCAGCTCTCGGTGTATACATTATGTATATGCTACACAGTATACAATATGCAGTATATAGATGTACAAAGTAGGTACTTTGCTGGTAGTCGATTGGGGGCGCCCTTGAGGAGATTAAAGGACCTTAATGGAAATAAGGCCCCAGTGACGCACGAACTTTATTGGGTTATCCTACTTATCCTAGGTGGCTAACCCTCTGGGTTAAAAATCTTAAATATATATGATCCTAACCAGCATACAATATATCATAGTTATAGCTCAGAAATGGATCTACTATTTCGTTTTCTGTTATTGAACCGAAAAAGAAACTGAGTCAGGCGAGTGAAGGGGAAACAGAGGTAATTGATGTAATTTGATGTAGGTTTATTGAGACACGGATACACTTAAGTACAATTATCATTCAGTGTAAATGACTTAGGATAACCCGAAAAAGTCACTTAGTTTCATTGGGGTTCTTGATCTATTGTCTTGATCTATTGATCTGTTGTCCTGTTCACCTAGCAGCAAATAGGTACCTGGGTGTTAGTCGACTGGTGTGGGTCGCATCCTGGGGGACAATATTGAGGATCACAATGGAAATAAGTTAGACAGTCCTCGACGACGCACTGACTTTCTTGGGTTATCCTGGGTGGCTAACCCTCCGGGGTTAAAAATCCGAACGAAATCTTTCTCTCAATCACCACTAATACCGTACCGGATGGGTTCAATGAGGCCAGAGTTACTCCTATCTTCAAGAAAAATAGTAGGTCTGATGTAAGCAATTATAGGCCTGTTAGTATACTCAGTATAATATCCAAAATTCTAGAGAGGGCGGTGTACTCTCAAGTAGTTAAGTACCTTAATGACAACAACATTCTCCATAGCTATCAATCAGGCTTTAGAAGATCTTACTCAACCGACACCTCCCTAATTAATCTGATGGATTACCTGAGAACTGAAATGTCAAAGGGGAACCTCATAGGTATGGTAACCTTAGACCTGCAAAAGGTCTTCGATACTGTCAACCACAATATATTATGTAAAAAACTTCAAGCTATCGGTATAGGTTCTGTAGACTGGTTTAAGTCCTACCTTAGCAACAGGAGACAAATTGTCAAAATCAACAAAACGGAATCAGAACCCCTGCCGATAGCATGTGGAGTTCCCCAAGATAGTATTCTGGGTCCCTTATTATTATGTTATGTCAATGACATGCCTATCAGTGTCAAGTGCAAACTCCTACTGTATGCAGATGACAGTGCTCTGTTAGTGTCAGGTAAAGACCCACAAGATATAGCTAATGTTTTAACACTGGAACTGGAGTCCTGCAGCAAATGGTTATTAGACAACAAACTATCATTACACCTCGGGAAAACTCAAGCCATTCTCTTTGGCACGAAACATAAACTGAGAAGGGTAAATAATTTTAATGTCCAGTGTAATGGGGAGCCCATCACTTTGGTTTCATCAGTAAAATATCTGGGAATCCCCTTTGACCCATGCATGTCAGGAGAATTGATAGGGAACAGTGTAGTAAAGAAAGCGAATGCCAGACTGAAGTTCCTGTATAGACAAGCACAGTGTCTACCTACTGAGGCTCGCAGGACCCTATGTCTAGCCCTTATACAATGCCATATGGATTACGCTTGCTCTTCATGGTACTCTGCCTTGACAAAAAACTGAAAGATAGACTGCAAATCACCCAGAACAAAATCGTAAGATTCATCCTGGGGCTGGGACCAAGAGTGCATGTAGGCCAGAATGAATTACAGCAGTTGGATATGCTGAATGTTGAAGACAGAGTAAAACAACTGAAGCTAAATCATGTCTATAAAATTGCTCACAAGC
>NW_026465654.1:7500-13268 GCF_026875155.1 Cherax quadricarinatus
GTGTGCAGAGTGAGAAAGGTGGTAATGCAATGATGCACACTCCTTCCATGCATGAAGCCATGCAACCGGGGTGACAAGAATTCCTTAATTCTGTGCATAAGACGATTAAGAATCATCCTTTCGAATGATTTACACAAGCAGCTAGTAAGGGATATTGGACGAAATGAGTTTTGTTGATTGGACTTTGGAATGGGAATAATGAGGCTATTGGTCCATGATTTAGGGAGCTCCCCAGTGACATAACTCATGTTATATAATTCAAATCCTTTAATTTAATATAGTAGTTTTCCTGTTTCTTCCCCCCTGGGTTGTTGGTTTTTATTATATACTGTCTGCTGCTGGGTTTGTCTTCGCTGTCTGCTGCTGGGTTTGTCTTCACTGTCTGCTGCTGGGTTTGTCTTCACTGTCTGCAGCTGGGTTTGTCTTCACTGTCTGCTGCTGGGTTTATCTTCACTGTCTGCTGCTGGTTTGTCTTCACTGTCTGCTGCTGGGTTTGTCTTCACTGTCTGCTGCTGGGTTTATCTTCACTGTCTGCTGCTGGGTTTGTCTTCACTGTCTGCTGCTGGGTTTGTCTTCACTGTCCTGCTGCTGGTGTTTGTCTTCACTGTCTGCAGCTGAGTTTGTCTTCACTGTCTGCTGCTGGGTTTGTCTTCACTGTCTGCTGCTGAGTTTGTCTTCACTGTCTGCAGCTGGGTTTGTCTTCACTGTCTGCTGCTGGGTTTGTCTTCACTGTCTCCTGCTGGGTTTGTCTTCACTGTCTGCTGCTGAGTTTGTCTTCACTGTCTGCTGCTGAGTTTGTCTTCACTGTCTGCTGCTGAGTTTGTCTCCACTGTCTGCTGCTGAGTTTGTCTTCACTGTCTGCTGCTGAGTTTGTCTTCACTGTCTGCTGCTGGGTTTGTCTTCACTGTCTGCAGCTGAGTTTGTCTTCACTGTCTGCTGCTGGGTTTGTCTTCACTGTCTGCTGCTGGGTTTTTCTTTCACTGTCTGCTGCTGGGTTTATCTTCACTGTCTGCAGCTGGGTTTGTCTTCACTGTCTGCTGCTGGGTTTATCTTCACTGTCTGCTGCTGGGTTTGTCTTCACTGTCTGCTGCTGGGTTTATCTTCACTGTCTGCTGCTGGGTTTGTCTTCACTGTCTGCTTGCTTAGTTCTGTGTTCTTCACTGTCTGCTGCTGGGTTTTCTTCACTGTCTGCTGCTGGGTTTATGCTTCACTGTCTGCTGCTGGGTTTATTTTACTGTCTGCAGCTGGGTTTATCATCACTGTCTGCGCTGGGTTTGTCTTCACTGTCTGCTGCTGGGTTTGTCTTCACTGTCTGCTGCTGGGTTTGCTTCACTGTCTGCTGCTGGGTTTGTCGTCTCCGGGTTTGTCTTACTGCTGCTGCTGGGTTTATCTTCACTGTCTGCTGCTGGGTTTATCTTCACTGTCTGCTGCTGGGTTTGTCTTCACTGTCTGCTGCTGGGTTTGTCTTCACTGTCTGCTGCTGGGTTTGTCTTCACTGTCTGCTGCTGGGTTTGTCTTCACTGTCTGCTGCTGGGTTTGTCTTCACTGTCTGCTGCTGGGTTTGTCTTCACTGTCTGCTGCTGGGTTTGTCTTTACTGTCTGCTGCTGGGTTTGTCTTCACTGTCTGCTGCTGGGTTTGTCTTACTGTCTCTGCTGGGTTTATCTCCTTTTCTTTTACCATGTCTGCTGCTGGGTTTATCTTCACTGTCTGCTGCTGGGTTTGTCTTCACTGTCTGCTGCTGGGTTTGTCTTTATACACTGGACGTTGCTGAGTTTGTTTTCATTGAGTGCCCCATGGCCTGGTGTCTTAAGTTCTCGCTTCATACGGCGAGTGTCCGGGTTCGATCCCAGCGAGGGGAGAAACATTGGATGTGTTTCCTTACATCACTTGTCTATGTTCACCATCAGTAAAATAGGTACCTAGGAGTTAGTCGACTGGTGTGGGTCGCATTCTGAGACAAGGGCTTAATTTACCCGAAATGCTCTGCACAACAAGCGGCTTTCTGTATAGTCGTATGTCAGTGTAGTAATTGACGATAATATTATTATTATTGTATCGTTTTGTTCTTTGTGGTGGTACTTAAGAGGGAGAGAGGGACTTTTTTCCCCTCATAATTCCAGCCGAGATTTGGGTAATATTCCCCCCTGGTCTCCTAGCAAACTGGGCTAAATAAGCCGTGAGCTGCCCTGGGCCTTTAATAATTGAACCCCCAAGACTGAAAAACCCCGGGGCCGAAAAATTTTTACTGAAGGTTTCGCCATTTAACAGGCATTTCACGGGGAAACGTTTTTTAAATTTCCTCTCTGGAATTTTTGGCTTTCCCGGGTTTGTGCCCTCCAATTTTTCTTGTGTCTTTTCCCACACAACGTACAACCTAACTAGGTTAGGGCATTGGCTTAAGCCGGTAGGAAATTTGGGACCTGCCTCCATGGGCCCAGAAAGGCCTGTGGCAGTGTTCCCCCTTTTCCCTTTTGTTCTTATATTTTTAAATTTTCCCTTTTTTATTTAAAAAAAATGAAAGACGTGAATTCGAGTTTAAACATTTCCCAATTTTTTTTTCATCATCTAGTGTGACCCAATAAGCTTTTTAAAGAAAGGCTAAACCGGGGAATAGGGCCCGCAAACCCTAAACTAAACGGGCTCAGCTGTGTGAAAATTAAAAGGGCGAGTCAAAAAAAAATCTGCGTTTCCTGATGTACACTGAGGGATAAAAGGATAATAAAAAACCCTTTAAATTTTCCCCTTTGGTAATCGAGGGGTTTTAAATTAAAACCCTTTTTTATTTATTTATTTATTTTTTATTTATTTTTTTTATCTATTTATTAATTTAAACCCAAGAAACAGTGAAGACAAAAAAATATTTTTAAAAAATGCACCCTGCCAAAGCCCCTTGTATGCAGAGCATTAGGGGCGGCTTAAAAATTAACTTAAAATTAACAAAGGGCAATGAATATTTCAGTGGACAAAAATTATTGTAAAAACAGAAAACAAATATAAAATGAGTATGACAAAGACGGGTTTCATAGGGTTTTATTGCTGGTTGCTGGAAATCACAAAAGAATGGATTTTTTCGGTTGGGAAATGAATTTAAAAATAGTAACAGAGTTTGATTGGTCACAGGGGCATTTATGAGAACAAAAAATGAATAAAAATATGAGTTTCCCATTTAAAGAATAAAAATTTTACCCCAAGAAAAAAAATTTAAATTTAGTTGGGGGTAAGTGATTTTTGAGAAGAGCCCTTTTAATTTTAAACAGCCCAGTGTTTTCTTTTATATTCACAGGAAATAAATTTCCCCAGTTTTTTAGGGCCTTTTTATGTGCATTGAAATTTTTTCCTAGTGTGAGATGGACACGAGGAACATCAAAGAGTGATCTGTGCCTTGGTTATGGTCATTTTGTTTTTTGGTGAGGGTTGGGAAGGAGATGTTTGAGGGGAGGGTTTATTCAGAGTTTAATTTTTCTATATTTGTAGTAGGTGCATAATAATATGGATGTTTTGTATTGTGAGTAGGTTTTTGAGTTTTGAAAAATTGGTGGAGTGTGTTTTTCTTTAAATGGAATTTGTTTTCATTCTGACTGCAGCCTTTTGTTGGGTAATTAGTGGTCTGAGATTTTAATTGCTGTTGACCCCATGGGCCCAAAATTTAAAAGGGGAGATAGGGGGAAATAAGTGAGTGATATAGGGGCCCGGGGGGGCTGACTGTGGAACATAGTACCCCTATCTTCGATAGTATAAACCCACGGTCTTGGAATTTTTTTTGGAAAATTTTTTTAAAATTGTTTTGAAAAAATTTAGTCTATTATCAAGGAGGATTCCTAGGAATTTTCCCCTCTGTTTAGTTTTTTTTGATAGATTATCCATTGAAACATTATGTTAAAAAACAAAATCTTGCTCTTTACCAAAAACCCCTTGGAAAAAAAAAACTAGGTTTTTTCAATGTTTAAAAGTAAGTTTGTTAGTCCTCATCCAGGGAAAATTTTCTGTAATTCGGGATTTACAGTATTTTTTTAGCGGACTGGGCCCCGGGTGAGAGAAGACGTATGTAATGTCACTGGCCCAAAAAGTGTGGGTTTGGGGGTAATTTCAAAGCATTTGGAAGGTCCCCTTTTATGTTTTAAAGAAAAAGAAAAAGGGGCCAAGGAAAACTTCCCTGTGGGAAAACCAACTGTAAAAGGGGTGCGGAAGATTTTTCCCAAAATTTTGTACACCCTATTGGGGTTTTTGTTTTCTGAGGTATGACTTAGGTAAATTGAGGGAGGGGCCCCCCTTTAAAAAACCCTAAATGTGAACCCAAATTTTAAAGTGGGGCAAGTCTGGTCCCAAATTTTTATCAAAAGCTTTTTGTTTAAAACAATGAAATTCCCATTTGGGAACTTTTTTTCCCCTAGTGCCGTGGGATATTTGTTCTAGCATGGTTTTAATAGCTTATGGATTAAAATTTTTCAAAAAATAAAAAAATAATAAAAAAAAAAATAATAATAATAAAATAATAATAAAAAAATAATAATAAAAAAAATAATTGAAAATTAAAAAAAATAAAAATTCATTCCCCATTCCCCCTTCCCTTTTTTTCTCTCTTCTCTCTCTCTCTCTCTCCCCTCTCCCCTCTCTTTATCCCCTCCCCTCCTCCTCCCCCTCTTTTTCCCCTCTTTTCTTTTCTCTCTCTCTCTTTTTTTTACACAGGGTTTTTACAAGGGTTTAGGTTCCCCTACTTTATTTAAAAGCCTTTTTTAAGGTTAAGGAATTCCAAAACTTTTTTGGAAAGTAAGAGCTGCACCTACACCCTCATTTGAAAGCTTTTTTATTGTTAAGACATACAATAGGAAAAAGGATGAAGTTGGAGATCTGTGGGGCCCCTTTCATTTGATCAACTGACTTTATCTCGTTTACATCATTATCGTACGAAGTTTCCATCTCGAGTCATTCCCGGGGAGAGATCTCAGATGGATGATGTTTTTGGGAAGGGTACAGCCGAGTGAAGTTCTGCTTTCTGCCCGTCTGTGGGATAAAAGTTGTTTCACGCTTTTTTTCCCCAAGTGGGTCCAAGTGTGGTATTTTACAATATTGGCCTTGACAAACAAAATAAGGCCACCCACATCCCCCCATTTGAAGGTCTGTGAAAAGCAGATCTATCCAGATGGGTCCGGGGAGAGAGAGCGTCTTGCTCTTTCTCACTCTGTCAAACAGTCGCGATAAGGGGGGGCGGCAAAAACCAAGAAAGTGGAGCTACCAAGGGCGGGACTTGTGCCTCACAGGATTTGCAACCCTACTGTCAAGCAGATGGAGATACGGCGAAATGCTGTAACTTTTTCCCGGGTGCCCTTTTTTGCAAGATTTACAAATGGGTTTTCGTTAGTTTGGGTCAAATTTCACCCCAAGGTATCAACTTTTTCTCCGGTGCCAACATCCCCCCATTCATCCTTACACTGCACCACATTACCATCAGGTGCCCAGGACATCATCATTTGCGTTTTTCCAGGTGCAAATTTACTTGCCATCTTTTCCCCAAGCTGATATAGCTCTAGCTGGTGATTGATGTACTTAGAGCAGCTGGCATTTTTTTCTCTTGGATAAGTAATTCATTTACTTATTTCATATCATGTGGGTTCGGGGGGGAGAAAGAAGGGCGTTTTAAATAGACATTCCATAACATGGACCCCGCTTTCCCCCTTTTGGAACACTTGCCCCAATAGGGGTGGGTTTTTTGATTTCCGTTCCTGAGAACTACACTTAGAGATCTACCCTGAAAGGGAATCACTGAGGA
>NW_026465655.1:0-13253 GCF_026875155.1 Cherax quadricarinatus
AAGAACATTGTGTCTATATCCAGCTGACAAAGAACAATTTGAAACGGTGCAACTCGGGTTTTTTTATTGTAGACGTTTCCCATCCAGTGGCTTCATCAGTACAAATTCAAAACAAAACGGGAAGACAGGAGAACATATACAATCAGTCCCCAGTTCCTCAGGACTGGGGACTGATTACCTCATCCAATTATATCCTTGGATTTATACTGATAAAGCCACTGGATGGCGAAACGTCTACAATAAAGACACTCAGATGTTGGTAGGTAAGACACATAGGCAACATTTAGGCAACTTTATTCCGAAACGTTTCGCCTACACAGTAGGCTTCTTCAGTCGAATACAGAAATTAGGCAGGAACAGTAAAGATGTGAAGACGATGTAATCAGTCCATCACCCTTGAAGTCGTAGAATTTGAGGTTGTCAGTCCCTCAGCCTGCAGAAGTTCAGTTCCATAGTCAGGAACTATCTGAAGATCAAGCGACAGTGCGGAGACTTAAATACTGTCGGAAGGAGAGGTGCAGAGTAGTAGTAGTAGTAGTGAGAATGTAGCCACATTGTGGCTACATTCTTTCAATTTTATTCAGATTTCTTGGTTTTCTGTCTCTCCTGGACTCTGATGTATTCATTTTGAGCTCATATTTTCCATTTCTCTAAACAGCATTTCTTTTCGTTCTTGAGAAAGTTTGGAACCTATGAGCAGGTCTGTGACTCTTCTCCTTCACATGCAAAAGAAGCATCTCTCTCTATCTAGCTTGCATGTTTTCTTTCTGCTTCTCCACTACCTACGCTTCCTCTACCTTCCCTTCTCCTACTTACATTACCCTTCCTCTCTCTTCTACCTCCCCTTTCCGTTTTACCTCCTCTACTCTCTCTCTAAAATCTTCATGATTTCTTTTCATAATAGCATGTGTGTGTTAAACACGTAGTTCCAGTGAGCTCACCCTCTCCAGATAATGACATAAATCACAGATATACTATATTCCAAGTATATTTTAGTAAGGTAGCGACAATAACCTTGAACGAGACTACGCATGTACCTCCTCGGTCTTATTCCACTGGTGATGATTCACGATTTCTTCAAGTAACCCTTATGCTAAGAGATCAATTGTTGCACAAGAGGCGACCAGGTCAAGTGCTACTCCCTGGTCGACAGAAGACACAAGTTCGTCTAAGATCATCTCTACTAAAACGACTGAGACTCAGACAAGAGCAGCAATCAGACTTTTCTTAAGAAATGTAAACGAGTGTTGTTGAAGGAAAGTTGTCGTGAGGGTATATCAGAAGATCTGAAGAGAGAGTTGTGGGGCGCCGCCCCCTGCGACTCCCTCCCAGGATCCCACAGTAAATGGTGCATGTTTTTAAGCTTTTCCAGATACTTGATAAGGTGAGGGTTGGTTTTGAAAGAGACCTGAGAAAACACTAGCACATATTTATTACGAAACGTTTCGGTCCTGGGACCTTAATCAGGGTCTCAAGACCTTATCCTCAAGTGTCACTTACCTTATCCTCAAGTGTCTCTCACCTTATCCTTATGTAGCCCTCTAATCTGGCCCCTGAGTGCCATCTTAAGCTGTAACTCATGAACTCGCCGGTCACACCAGCCTGGGACAGTAACCATGGACGTACTCACCAGCCTGGGACAGTAACCATGGACGTACTCACCAGCCTGGGACAGTAACCATGGACGTACTCACCAGCCTGGGACAGTAACCATGGACGTACTCACCAGCCTGGGACAGTAACCATGGACGTACTCACCAGCCTGGGACAGTAACCATGGACGTACTCACCAGCCTGGGACAGTAACCATGGACGTACTCACCAGCCTGGGACAGTAACCATGGACGTACTCACCAGCCTGGGACAGTAACCATGGACGTACTCACCAGCCTGGGACAGTAACCATGGACGTACTCACCAGTTACACCAGCCTGGGACAGTAACCATGGATGTACTCACCAGTTACACCGGCCTGGGACAGTAACCATGGATGTACTCACCAGTTACACCAGCCTGGGACAATAACCATGGATGTACTCACCAGTTACACCAGCCTGGGACAATAACCATGGATGTACTCACCAGTTACACCAGCCTGGGACAATAACCATGGATGTACTCACCAGTTACACCAGCCTGGACAATAACCAGGGATGTAACTCACCAGTTACACCAGCCTGGGACAATAACCATGGATGTACTCACCAGTTACACCAGCCTGGGACAATAACCATGGATGTACTCACCAGTTACACCAGCCTGGGACAATAACCATGGATGTACTCACCATTTTACACCGGCGGGACAATAACCATGGATGTACTCACCAGTTACACCAGCCTGGGACAATAACCATGGATGTACTCACCAGTTACACCAGCCTGGGACAATAACCATGGATGTACTCACCAGTTACACCAGCCTGGGACAATAACCATGGATGTACTCACCAGTTACACCAGCCTGGGACAATAACCATGGATGTACTCCCCAGTTACACAGCCGGGGACAATAACCATGGATTGTACTCACCAGTTACACCAGCCTGGGACAATAAACTATGGATGTACTCACCAGTTTACACCAGCCTGGGACAATAACCATGGATGTACTCACCAGTTACACCAGCCTGGGACAAAAAACCATGGATGTACTCACCAGTTACACCGGCCTGGGACAATAACCATGGATGTACTCACCAGTTACACCAGCCTGGGACAATAACCATGGATGTACTCACCAGTTACACCCGGCCGGGGAACAATAACCATGGATGTACTACCAGTTACACACCTGGACAATAACCATGGATGTACTCACCAGTTACACCAGCCTGGGACAATAACCATGGATGTACTCACCATTTTACACCAGCCTGGACAATAACCATGGTATGTACTCACCAGTTACCCCGGGCCTGGGACAATAACCATGGATGTACTCACCAGTTACACCAGCCTGGGACAATAACCATGGATGTACTCACCAGTTACACCAGCCTGGGACAATAACCATGGATGTACTCACCAGTTACACCGGCCTGGGACAATAACCATGGATGTACTCACCAGTTACACCAGCCTGGGACAATAACCATGGATGTACTCACCAGTTACACCAGCCTGGGACAATAACCATGGATGTACTCACCAGTTACCCACCCGGGGACAATACCATGGATGTACTCACCAGTTACACCAGCCTGGGACAATAACCATGGATGTACTCACCATTACACAGCCTGGGACAAAAAACCATGGATGTACTCACCAGTTACACCAGCCTGGGACAATAAACTATGGATGTACCACCAGTTACACCGGCCTGGACAATAACCATGGATGTACTCACCAGTACAACCACCTGGGACAATAACCATGGATGTACTCACCAGTTACACCAGCCTGGACAATAACCATGGATTACTCACCAGTTACACCAGCCGGGACAATAACCAGGATGTACTCACCAGTTACCCCAGCCGGGGACAAAAACCATGGATGTACTCAACAGTTACACCAGCCCTGGGACAATAACCATGGATGTACTCACCAGTTACACCGGCCTGGGACAATAACCATGGATGTACTCCACCATTAAAACCAGCCTGGGACAATAACCATGGATGTACTCACCAGTTACACCAGCCTGGGACAATAACCATGGATGTACTCACCAGTTACACCAGCCTGGGACAATAACCATGGATGTACTCACCAGTTAAAACCAGCCTGGGCAATAACCATGGATGTACTCACCAGTTACACCACCTGGGACAATAACCATGGATGTATCACCAGTTACACCAGCCGGGACAATAACTATGGATGTAACTCACCATTTACACCGGCCGGGACAATAACCATGGATGTACTCACCGTTAAAACCAGCCTGGGACAATAACCATGGATGTACTCACCAGTTACACCAGCCTGGGACAATAACCATGGATGTACTCACCAGTTACACCAGCCTGGGACAATAACCATGGATGTACTCACCAGTTACACCAGCCTGGGCAATAACCATGGATTACTCACCAGTTACACCAGCCGGGGACAATAACCATGGATGTACTCACCAGTTACACCAGCCTGGGACATAACCATGGATGTACTCACCAGTTAACCACCTGGGACAATAACCATGGATGTACCCCACCAGTTACACCGGCCTGGGACAATAACTATGGATGTACTCACCAGTTACACCGGCCTGGGACAATAACCATGGATGTACTCACCAGTTACACCGGCCTGGGACAATAACTATGGATGTACTCACCAGTTACACCGGCCTGGGACAATAACCATGGATGTACTCACCAGTTACACCGGCCTGGGACAATAACCATGGATGTACTCACCAGTTACACCAGCCTGGGACAATAACCATGAATGTACTCACCAGTTACACCGGCCTGGGACAATAACTATGGATGTACTCACCAGTTACACCAGCCTGGGACAATAACCATGGATGTACTCACCAGTTACACCAGCCTGGGACAATAACTATGGATGTACTCACCAGTTACACCAGCCTGGGACAATAACCATGGATGTACTCACCAGTTACACCAGCCTGGGACAATAACCATGGATGTACTCACCAGTTACACCGGCCTGGGACAATAACCATGGACGTACTCACCAGTTACACCGGCCTGGGACAATAACCATGGACGTACTCACCAGTTACACCGGCCTGGGACAATAACCATGGACGTACTCACCAGTTACACCGGCCTGGGACAGTTGCTCCACTAACACAAAACACTGATGATCCTCACCAATATTACCTGAAACATAAACATTATGACATGAGTGACAGGAAAGTGACAAAGTGACAGACGAGTGACAGGTGAATAACTGACGGCACCTTAGAGGTAAAGAACAGGTGACCTAATAATTGATTAACAGACATCTGACAGGTACATGACTAGTCAATCACACAAGACTGACAGGGGTAACAGGTGATTGATTTACAAGTAAATAACAGGTGACTGAGGGGTAACTGACACTTCAATTACAGTAGACTGAGACGCAATAGACAAGTAACTGTTAAACTGTCGGGTGACTGACATAAACTGCAAGTGACAGGTGACTCCCTGGCAGAAACGACAGTTTACTGACAGATATATGACAGGTAAGAGATAAAAGACACTGGTAACTGGCAGGTGACTGGTAGCTGGTGGATGTGGAACTGACGGCGAGAGACTCAGTGAAGGAGATCAGGTGGTAAAGGGAGGAGAGGGAGAAGGAAGGAGAGGGATAAAGAAGAAGGGAGAAGGAGAGGAATAAGGGAAAAGGAAGCAGAGGGAAGGAAGAGAGATCGGACAAAAGTAGAGAGGAAGAGAGGCAAGGAAGAGAAGGGAGAGAAGACAGAAAGGAGAAGAAGAAGAGAGAGAAAAAGAGAGGAGAACGGAGAGGGAGAGAAAAGAGGCAGCGTAGATGGCATGCTCTCAAACAAGCCATCTACGCTGCCTCCAGCCTCCTCGCTGCAACGTTTAAATCCCATTACTCACAGCCATATTAATGGGTTGGTATTATTCCATTTTTGCCTGTGGTTTATTTAGTCTCTGACAGAACCATCATCCGATACATCATCTCCCTAATATCCAGTTCATTCACTGCCTCCATACTCTCTACCTCCAGTCACTGCCTCCATACTCTCCACCTCCAGTCACTGCCTTCATACTCTCCACCTCCAGTCACTGCCTTCATACTCTCTACCTCCAGTCACTGCCTCCATACTCTCTACCTCCAGTCACTGCCTTCATACTCTCTACCTCCAGTCACTGCCTTCATACTCTCCACCTCCAGTCACTGCCTTCATCTCTCTACCCCATCACTGCCTTCATACTCTCTACCTCCAGTCACTGCCTTCATACTCTCTACCTCCAGTCCACTGCCTCCATATCTCTTCTACCTCCAGTCACTGCCTTCATACTCTCTACCTCCAGTCACTGCCTTCCTACTCTGTACCTCCCGTCACTGCCTTCAACTCTCTACCTCCAGTCACTGCCTTCATACTCTCTACCCCAGTCACTGCCTTCATACCTTTTCCACCTCCAGTCACTGCCTTCATACTCTCTACCCCCAGTCACTGCCTCCATACTCTCTACCTCCAGTCACTGCCTTCATACTCTCTTTCCTCCAGTCACTGCCTTCATACTCTCCACCTCCAGTCACTGCCTTCATACTCTCTACCTCCAGTCACTGCCTTCATACTCTCTACCTCCAGTCACTGCCTTCATACTCTCTACCTCCAGTCACTGCCTCCATACTCTCTACCTCCAGTCACTGCCTTCATACTCTCTACCTCCAGTCACTGCCTTCATACTCTCTACCTCCAGTCACTGCCTTCATACTCTCTACCTCCAGTCACTGCCTTCATACTCTCTACCTCCAGTCACTGCCTTCATACTCTCCACCTCCAGTCACTGCCTTCATACTCTCTACCCCAGTCACTGCCTTCATACTCTTACCTCCAGTCACTGCCTTCATACTCTCCACCTCCAGTCACTGCCTTCATACTCTCCACCTCCAGTCACTGCCTTCATACTCTCTACCTCCAGTCACTGCCTTCATACTCTCCACCTCCAGTCACTGCCTTCATACTCTCTACCTCCAGTCACTGCCTCCATACTCTCTACCTCCAGTCACTGCCTTCATACTCTCTACCTCCAGTCACCCGCCTTCATACTCTTACCTCCAGTCACTGCCTTCAAACTCTCTACCTCCCCGTCACTGCCTTTTATACTCTCTACCTCCAGTCACTGCCTTCATACTCTCTACCTCCAGTCACTGCCTTTATACTTCTCCCCTCCAGTCACTGCCTTCATACTCTCCACCTCCAGTCACTGCCTTCATACTCTCCACCTCCAGTCACTGCCTTCATACTCTCCACCTCCAGTCACTGCCTTCATACTCTCCACCTCCAGTCACTGCCTTCATACTCTCCACCTCCAGTCACTGCCTTCATACTCTCTACCTCCAGTCACTGCCTTCATTTTAAAATCCCCCACCTCCAGTCACTGCCTTCATACTCTCTACCTCCAGTCACTGCCTTCATACTCTCTACCTCCAGTCACTGCCTTCATACTCTCTACCTCCAGTCACTGCCTTCATACTCTCTACCCTCCCAGTCCACTGCCTCCATACTCTCTACCTCCAGTCACTGCCTTCATACTCTCTACCTCCAGTCACTGCCTTCATACCTCCTACCCCCCAGTCACTGCCTTCATACTCTCTACCTCCAGTCACTGCCTTCATACTCTCCACCTCCAGTCACTGCCTTTATACTCTCTAACCTCCAGTCACTGGGCCTCATACTCTCTACTCCAGTCACTGCTTAATTCTTTCCCCCCCAGTCACTGCCTCTCCCCCACTCCAGTCACTGCCTTCATACTTTTCTACCTCCAGCCTGCCTTCATAAATTCCACCTCCAGTCACTGCCTTCATACTTCTACTCCAAATCACTGCCTCCTACCTCTACCTCCAGTCACTGCCTTCATACTCTCTACCTCCAGTCACTGCCTCCATACTCTCTACCTCCAGTCACTGCCTTCATACTCTCTACCTCCAGTCACTGCCTTCATACTCTCTACCTCCAGTCACTGCCTTCATACTCTCTACCTCCAGTCACTGCCTTCATACTCTCTAAACCCCCAGTCACTGCCTTCACTCTCCACTACATGCCACTCTCTCCCCTCCAGTCACTGGGCCCTTCATACCTTTTCCCAAACCCCCATCACGCCTTCATACTCTCCACCTCCAGTCACTGCCTTCAAAACTCTCCACCTCCAGTCACTGCCTTCATACTCTTCCAACCTCCAGTCACTGCCTTCATACTCTCCACCTCCAGTCACTGCCTCCATACCCCTCCACCTCCAGTCACTGCCTTCATACTCTCCACCTCCAGTCCCCTGCCTTTCATACTCTCCACCCCCCAGTCACTGCCTTCATACTCCACCTCCGTCACTGCCTTCATCCTCCACCCCAGTCCCCTGCCTTCATACTCTCCCACCTCCAGGGCCCCTGCCTCCCTACTCTCCACCTCCAGTCACTGCCTCCATACTCTCCACCTCCAGTCACTGCCTCCATACTCTCCACCTCCAGTCACTGCCTTCATACTCTCCACCTCCAGTCACTGCCCCTTCATACTCTCCACCCCCCAGTCACTGCCTTCCATACTCTCCACCTCCAGTCACTGCCTTCATACTCTCTACCTCCAGTTTACTGCCTTCATACTCTCCACCTCCAGTCACTGCTCCATACTCTCCACCTCCAGTCACTGCCTTCATAAATCTCCACCTCCAGTCACTGCCTTCCATACTCTCCACCTCCAGTCCTAGCCTCCTTATAACTCTCCACCTCCAGTCACTGCCTTCATACTCTCCACCTCCCAAATCACTTCCTCCATACTCTCCCTCCAGCCTTTTTTTCTCCATACTTCTTCCTCCAGTCAAATGCCTCCTCCCAGTACTTCCTCCACCCTCCAGTCACTCCCTCCATACTCTCCCTCCCCGTCACTTCCCCCCATACCTCTCCTCCAGTCACTTCCTCCATACTCTTCCTCCATCACCCTCCATACCCCCTCCCTCACTCCCCATACTCCCCTTCCTCCTAAACAGATACTTTAACACTTACCAAACTACTTTTTCCCCTTTCCAGGTCAATTCCACAAAACCTCCCAACCGTTTTCCCCTTCCCAAACAACTGCCCACTCAAGCAAAAACTTACACTCTCTCTACCAGAAACCTTGGGGTCCGCTACCACAACCTCTTCCTATCTGTTACAGTTTCTATCACAACCTCTACTAAATGTTAACAATAAAACCTCTATACAACCCCATCTAAGTTCATCAATCACCCACACAACCCCCATCTAAATATGTTCAACAATCCCCACACAACCCCCATCTTAAAAGCAACAATCACCCTATCACAAACCCCTCTTAAAACAACAACCTCTATCCAACCCTATTTATGTTCAACAATCACCACACAACCCCATCTATAAAATGTTCACAAAATTCACCTCTTCACACCCTATCTATATGTTTTAACAATCACCCCTATCACAACCCATCTATAAATAGTCAACAATCCCTCTATCACAACCCCATTATATGTTCAAAAATCCCTCTAACAACCCATCTAAATATGTTTAACAATCACCTCTAAACCCCCTATCTATTGTTCACAATCACCTCTATCACAAACCCCATCTATAAATATGTTCAAACATTCCCCCTATCACAACCCTATCAAAGTTCAACAATTTTACCTCTATCACAACCCCATCTATAAATATGTTCAACAATAAACCCCTATCACAACCCATCTATTGTTCAACAATCACCTCTAACACAACCCCATCTATAAAATTTATTAAAATCCTCAATAACCCTCTAAATTTTTTCAAAAACATCTATACAAACCCCTCCCACTAAAAATGTAACAATTTATTTTTTATCACCCCTCTAAGCACCACAATACCACAAACCCCATCAAAAATGTTTAAACCCTCACATCTATCCTCAACCCTAACTTATTTTCCACAATACCTCTAAATTAAACCCCTTATACTTCAATAAACATATACTTAAAATCCTGAGTTCCTAAGATTCCTCCACTATAATATTCTGCAAAATCTAAGTTATCCCTGCCTATCTTTATAGTATTTCCGCATTACTTAATTATTTGCAGTTATCTTGAAACCCTCATAACTAAACCCCAGTTATCGAATTCCTAATTATCAAGTTTATTCCCCATTTCTCCTGAAGTATCCCTCCCGTATATCTTAAAGTTACCCGTAGTTTTCTTCACGTAAACTGCGTTTTCCTGAAGTTATTCCCCGCAGTTATCCTGAGTTTTCCCTGCAGCTATCTGAAGTTATCCCTGCAGTTATCTTGAAGTTATCCCTGCAGTTACTTGAAGTTCCCTTAGTTATCTGAAGTAACCCCCGCATTATCTTGAAGTTATCCCTGCAGTATCTTGAATTACCCCTGCAGTTATCTTGAAGTATCCTGCAGTTCCTTGAAGTTATCCCTGCAGTTATCTTGAAGTTATCCCCGCAGTTATCTGAAGTTACCCCTGCAGTATCTTGAAGCATCCGCAGTTATCCTGAATTTCCCTGCAGTATCAAGTTACCCTGCAGTACTTGAAGTTATCCCTGCCCGTTATCTGAAGTTACCCTGCATTATCTGAAGTTTCCCCGCATTATCTTGAAGTCACCTGCAGTTATCTTGAAGTTATCCCCGCAATCTTGAAGTATCCTGCATTTATCTTGAAGTTATCCCTGCAGTTATCTTGAATATCCCCCGCATTATCTTGAAGTTATCCGCAGTTATCTTGAAGTTCCCGCAGTTATCTTGAAGTTATCCCGCATTATCTTGAAGTTATCCCTGCAGTTATCTTGAAGTTACCCCTGCAGTTATCTTGAAGTTATCCCTGCAGTTATCTTGAAGTTATCCCTGCAGTTATCTTGAAGTTTCCCTGCATTATCTGAATTCCCCCTGCAGTACCTGAAAGTATACCCCGCAGAATCTGAAGCCCCCTGCCAGTTACTTGAAGTTACCTCAGACTAAATACACTCATACTTAAGAAATCCCATATTTTGAATTACCCGCAGTATCTAAGACCCTGCCAGGTCCCCAACAACCACCAGAAAGCGCTCCATCAATGCCCACAGGACCAGTCCACACACGTACCACCGAATAGCACTACAAAGAACCCCCAATTAGACTTGATATACCTTCAAAAGTTACACACGCACGCAACACCCACACACACAACACACCACACACACACACACCACCCCCATACACCACACACATACCACCACACACACACACACACAAACAAAAACACACACACAACCAACCACCACACACACACACACACACACCACACACACACACAACATACACACACACACATACACACACACATCACCCACAACACACACACATACACACACACATACCACCACACACACAAACCACACACACACCAAACACCACATACCCCCCACACACAAACACACACCCACACCACACAACACCCCCAAACACACACACCATCACACACGCACACCCACCACACACATTACAACACACACACACACATACACACGCACACACACAAACACACACACAAAACACACACACACACACACCACATCACACATACACACGCACACACAACACAACACCACACACACAACATACACACCACACATAACCACACACACACATACACACTACACACACACAACACACACACACACACACACAACACCCACAACACACACACATACACACACACTCACACAAAACACACACAAAACACACAACACACAACACACACACACACACACAAAACACCACACACAAACACACACAACACAACACACACAAACACACACGCAAAACACACACACACATCAATCAGATAACTGCTGCAGCATACGGGCGCCTGGCAAACCTAGGGAAATTAGCGCTCCGATACCTCGTAAGGATTCGTTTAAAGGGCCCTCTGTATACCATCTACGTCAGGCCCAGACTGGAGTATGCAGCACCAGTTTGGAATCCACACCTAGTCAAGCAAGTTAAGAAATTAGAGAAAGTGCAAAGGTTTGCAACAAGACTAGTCCAGAGCTACGGGGATTGTCCTATGAAGAAAGGTTGAGGGAAAATCTGCCTGACGACACTGGAGGACAGGAGGGTCAGGGAGACATGATAACGACATATAAAATACTGCGCGGAATAGACGAGGTGGACAAAGACGGGATGTTCCAGAGATGGGACACAGACACAAGAGGTCACAATTGGAAGTTGAAGACTCAGATGAATCAAAGGGATCTTAGGAAGTATTTCTTCAGTCATAGAGTAGTCAGGCCATGGAATAGCCTAGAAAGTGATGTAGTGGAGGCAGGAACCCTACATAGTTTCAAGGCCCAGGTATGATAGACCTCATGGGGCAGGGAGAGAGAGGACCTAAATTGCAATCAGCGAAGAGGCGGGGCCAGGAGCTGTGACTCGACCCCTGCAACCACAAATAGGTGAGTACAAATAGGTGAGTACACACACAACAGGCCTAGTGTCTAATCGACATGTGCCTAGGACCAAATGGTAACTAACACACACACACACACACACACACACACAAACACAAAAACAAACACCAACACACCACAAACACACACAAACACACCCCACACAAACACACACACACAAACACACACACTCACACACACACACACACACATACACACACACACCAAAACACACACAAAACACAAACACACACAAACACACACACACGCATATACAACAGGGCCCAGTGTCTAATCGACATGTGCTTAGGACAAAATGGAAACTAACACACACACACAAACTCACTCGCACACACACACAAATACAAAACACACATACACAAACACAAACACACACACACACAAAACACACATAAAATGCACAAACACCACACACACACACCAATACACAACACAGACAACACACACACACACACACAAACCCCACAACACTCAAACTCACACACAAACATACACACAAAACAAACACACACACACACAAACACACTCACACCCCACACACACAAACACACACACACACAAACACCCCAACAAAAACAAACACACACAAACACACACACACACACAAACACACACACACACACAAATAAAACACACACACACACCCCACACGCCATATACAACAGGCCTAGTGTCTAATCGACATGTGCCTAATACAAAATGGTAACTAACACACACACAAACACATACACATGACAACCAAAACACATACCACACACACATGCACCACACACCAACACACACACACACACACACACACACCACACACACACACACACACACAAAACACACACACACATACACACACAGAGGTGGTGGGCAGCAGTAAAGGCCTGAGGAAGTAGTGCTGCCATAACAGGTTGGGTGTCATCACAAATAAGAAGTGTAAATTACCCAAAAATGAAGTGTAAATTATAAAAGTAGCAGTATACAGAGATAAGTGTGGTAAATGGGATTCAAAAGGGCAACGAGAAAAGAATAGCTGAAGAAGTCAGCGCGGAAGGCGAGGTGCACGAGTCATCGTACAGCGAGCATCGTACAGCGAGCATCGTACACCGAGCATTGTACATCAGGCATCTGGATGGACGTCCCCTCTGAGGAGTAACGTACAAATCACCTGTTTTGGTT
>NW_026465656.1:0-13089 GCF_026875155.1 Cherax quadricarinatus
CCTCTATCACCCTAGGGGTTTTTAAATTCCCCTGGAAAAACGTTCACCCCTGGTTGGTTTTATATACCACAATGTAATAAAAAATAATTATATAATAATTATAAAGTTAAATAATTCCCCCAGGGGAATGGAAAAGAATTCTTCGTCTGTGAGTCTTCGTGTCGTAAGAAACGACAAAAAATGCCGGGAGAAAGGGCTATTAACCTCTTCTCCTGTATAAATTACTTTATTTAAAAAAAAAAAATTTTTTATTTTCATTTAAGGTCACCCGCCTCGGTGGGATACGGCCATGTGATGATGATGATGATGATAATAAAAAAATAATAAAAATAAAAATAATAATAATAATAAAAAAAAAATAAAAATAATAATAAAAACAACTTTGTTTACTGAAGTGTAGCATTCTATTGCCAGTTTTTTATGACTTTTTTTTCCCTTTTTTTACATCAAAACCATTTACGGACTGGCCCCCCTCGGGGCTCTCATCGACTCTCTCCTGGTATTCCCGGCTTTTTTTCCCTTCCTGCCCCCACCCTTTGGCTCCCCTTTTCCTCCTCACCACCCCCTTCGACACTCATTCAACTCATCGGGTTCTCTTGGGGCCCTCTCTTGGCTCTCATCAGAGCTTTTTCCTTTTAACTTCCCCCCAGCAGGGGGTCACCTTCACGTAGCGGCATTTTCAGTATATCGTAGCGTGCACTGTCGCCAAACGCACTCCAAGAACCCATTTTTTTCTTTATTTATGTTGTAGGTTACTCTCTCATTTGTAGACATTTTTCTCCAATAGACAAAACCCCTTAAATTGAAGATGATACAGTGGGAAGCACTAAAAGAGTCTAAAACACTTTAGCCCCCACGACACTACCAAAAGGGGTAGGGGGCTCTTAAAAAAGTTCGCTTTGGACCGAAAATAAGAGACCACTAACAAATAAAAATGCACTAGATTTGATCATTACATCAAAAAGGGCAAATTTAAAAGACAGTAAAATTTAAAAAATAGGGAAAACTAGTGACATCCTATTAATGTACAGTTTTAAATCCTTTCGTATAAGCATAAAAAATAACTAACTGAAAAGGGTGTTAGTAAATTTAACTTCAACGAAGAAAGACCGGGGCAAAATAAACAAAAGCAAACAAAAAATTTTCTGGAAATAGTCCCGAGCAACTCTAACCCACAAACCCGTGCTTGGGAAATCTTGAGCTAAAGCATACAAGGTCGTGTAAAAAAATGTTTCACTGATGAAAATTTCACACACGTGCAACATCTGAGTTTTTTTATCTGTAGACGTTTCTCCTGCTTAAATAAAGATACCCAGAGATGCACATTTCCTAATTTTTTTATCTTGTCGGTTTGTGTACTATTCATGACGCGTTTTTACTAGTAAAAACCAACAAGGGGGATCAACATTCAAAGAACGTAAGAAGAAGTCCAAAAAAGAATGGGGTTTTGAGAGCTTAAAAACGACATACATTCAAGGTAAACATTTTCTACACTCACTTTAGACGGAAGTGAACCATAATAAGCACAAAACTGTTCAGGAATTTCAAAAAATCTAAATTTGTCTACACATACTCGGATTTACGTAAAAACCACCTCTACAGTCGTTTCCACTTTCATAGGAGTTCACACAACGAGACGACACAGAACAAGTAAGTGCTGTAAGAAAGCATGAAACATTTCCATTTTACTACACGACGCGACAGTTTAGGATCCGAAAACTTTTTTTTTTTTTTTACCTCTATTCACCCAAAAATTATATACTCTCATAAGCACAAGTCCCTTAGAATGTGAAAAAAAATGGAAGACATGCCCTATATGCAGGGTTTGGGCCTAGTTTAAAGAGTTTTTTCTATTTAAAGCAAAGTTCACAATCCCCAAAACACAGTATTCTTTTTTGTACGACGTGTTTTAGGTGAAATCCTAGACACTTAAAAGACAGACATAGCTCATCTGCAGTGCATTATTATTATTTTTATTTTTATAATCAAGGGGGGAACCTAAAACCCCCAGGATTATACACGCCTGGGGGGGGGGGGTATGTGAAGGCTTCAGGCTTAATTCGGGGAACTGGGGCCAAAATCCAATTCCCTAAATCAAGAGCCCCCACCAAATCAAAGGGAAACCCTTTCCTTTAGGGACTGCTGCAGCTTTTACAATAAAAAATATAACCTATAATAACATCATATGATAGAAACTCTTTAAAAATTGAGATGTAAATTAACAATTTAAACAAAAGCATGACCTACACAACCCAGGGAAACAGGTAAACATGGTATTGTGCTATTAATCTTTTTCGCACTCACCGAAGGGTTTTTGCAAAATCAGTGTACACTACATTAGCATTCAGCTTATCTTCCAGAGCATGCAAGAGCATCGTAATGAGGGAGCATTGTGAAAGGCAGGGGCAACCCCCAAAACCCTTTCTTTGCTGTTATCAACTGTGCGATTCTTGTTCAGTACTACTTTTATTATTTTAACACGGGGCCCGTTCCCCCACCGAGGCAGGGGACCCAAAAAAAAGAAACATTTTCTCATATTTACTCCATACTGCCTTGCCAGAGGCGTCCGTGCTGCAGTTAAAAACAGGGGGGAGGCACTGTATTTCCCCACTTAAGAACATTAAAACTTAAGGGGGAAGGGAAAACACGCAACGGGCCTACTGACCCATGCGACGGGCCATGTCCCCCCCCCGGAAAGCCCAATGACCCACCCAGCTGATCACCCCCAGTCAAGGAGAGCAGGGCACCAGACCCAGCAGCACAACATCAGGTCCAACTCACACCCACCCACACCCACTCAATATTTATCAACCCTATTTTTAAAACTACACAACGTTTTGGGGCCTGAATAACTTACTCGGAGTTTGTTTCACTATCCACAACTCATTACCAAAACCCTGCTTTTCCCATACCATGAAACTGAATTTTTTCCAACTTGAAACCATTGCTGGGGTCCCCTTTTTGGGTGGAAATTTTTAGCAGCTATTTCTCCCTTTATTTATTTCCCGTTTTCCCCTTTTATACACCTCAATCAAACCCCCCTAATTCTACGCCCTTTTTAGAGAGTGAGATTTAAGGCCTCATCTCCCCTCATAGGAAATTTTTTGATACATGGGGTCATCTTTGTCATCCCCCCTCTGTACATTTTCCAAAAACATTTATACCATTCTGAATAGGGGGACCAAAACTGAGCAGCAATCTAAAAGAGCCTAACCAAGGGTATAAAGTTGAAGAACAACCGAGGACTTTTATTATTTAACTTCTAGATATAACCAGAATTCTGTTAGTTTATTCGAACCTATCCACTGTTGTCTTGGTTTTAAAATTTCGCTAACCAAACCCTAAATCCTTTTCGCAATCAGAATTTGATCAAAAATTATTAGTTTATATGTGGCATGGTTATTTTTCCTGTCCAACATTTGAACTTTGCATTTGTCAATATTAAACTGCACTGCCACTCCCCACCATTGCATCGTCGTTAAAACATCCTGGATGCTCAGTGTCCCCATTTGAATGAATTGACGGCCTATTTTGGTGTCATCACAAATTTCTTATGTCCTATTTATTCCCACATCTATGTCGTTTATTAAATTGTGAACAACAACGGGCCCAACACTGACCCCTGAGGAACACCGCTTTTTGACGTGCCCCCATTCTGATCTCCCCCATTTACAAGCTCTCGTGTCTATTTGTCACCATGCCCTACCCAGGAAAAAATTTTCTCCTATTCCGGTCCCTTTAAATTTTTCCTCAATAGCCTCGGGTGGGGAAACTCTATCGAAACCCCTTACTGAATCCAATACACAATATCAATTCTTTTCATGATCACCTCCCAAACACCTTATTTGAAAAAAGTTAGTAAATTCGTAAGACAGGAACGCCCCTTAGAAAAACCCGGTTTTGGGAAATCATTAATCAATCTGTCCCTGTAAAGAGGGGCTACGAATTGCTTCGGAATTATCGTTCCATAAATTTCCCCTATGGAGGGAAGGCTTATTGGTCATAGTTCAAACCCAAGGGCCGTCACCTGCCTTTTAAATAATATTTACATTTGCCATTTCACTTATCAGCGTTATTCATTTTAGGGGTATTTAAAAAGATTAGCCCAAAAGTATGCTAAGTTCCTCTTTTTCATTTCCTTTAACACCCTTCAAACAGTTCATCAGGGCCTGGGATTGTTAGGTTTTTTTTTCTCTATTTGTCGAGGACCATGCATATTACCGCAACACTATTTTATCCCTTTTTCTACATAACTATTTTTTCAGGAATATCGCTAGTTTTTTCCTGGGTAAAAACTGAGAGGAAGTGGGTATTTAAAATTTTTTCACACAATCCTATCACTGTCATAAACTGCCAAGTTACTCTTAAGGGGGCCCAATCTTGTCCCTAATTTTACTTCTGATACCTGAAAAAATCCTTTGGGTTTTAGTCTTTTTGAATCCCTTGCGCCCTTTACCCATAATCCTTTTTTTGCTTTTCTTATTCCTTTCTTTATTTCTCTCTTTAATTGAATATATTGTTTTCTTAACGCCCATCCCCTTTTTTTTTAAAAACGCCTGTAATCCCTCTTTTGACCAAAATGTTTTAATCTATGTTCATCCTTTTGGGGACATTTTTGTTAATCTAATTTTCCCCTACCGAAAAAAAATTTTGTCGGGGCAGCTAGAACTAGCTCTGAAAAACGCCCATATTGGAAACCCAAAAACTCGCCACCTGCCCTATCAGGACATCCCAATTTAGCCCACCCAGGTAATTTTTCAGTCCCATAAAGTCCCCCAAGTAAAATCGGGACAGGATTTAAAATTGCAGTTTTCTGGAAATTTCCCTTTATATATTAAACAATGATTTGTATCATTTTCCCCAAACCATCATTAACCTAAAATTTATTAATTAGTAACTTTTTTGGCAAGAACCAAATAAAGCAGATTGTTTCCTCTATTTGGGTTCTGTCACAACCTGTTCTAAAAAGCAAATCCTGAACCTATCAAAAAGTCAAAACTAAAGATTTTCCTGTCATATTGTTCCAATCAATTTGTCTAAAGTTAAAATCCCCATTACACAACATTTTATATCAATGCCTTATGAAATTTCGTCCCAAAACACTTACTGCCCTCCCTATCAAGGTTGGGAGCCTAAAAATCACCCCCAAAATTAAATTTTTGTCATGTCCCTCGAAAACTGACCCAAAAACAGATTCTGTTTTTCGATGACTCAAGTCAGGCTCCCCTTTTTCCCTGAAGTCTTCATAAATTTTTATTGCTCACACCCCAACACACTCAAGTCAAAAACCTTTTCCCTCCACTAGCTCCTATCTATCTATGAGGGACTGTTATGGTCAAATTTTTTTTTTCGCGATTGTTTTAAACTGCCACCTTTGTTATGGGACAATATCGGAAATTTTGTAAGGGCTTTGGATAACACCGTTCCACTTTTTAAAGAAACAACGACCTGAGATAATTTTTTTTTTTTGAAATTTTTTGAAAGTATGGAGTTCACGAGACGGGGCCTGGGGTAGAATGCAGGGCATTCTGTCAATCCCTTTCGAAGTAAATTAAGGATGGGGTACATCAAAATTTTGAATTTCTTTTTTGGGTCTTGTTCAGAAAAACTCTTTTGGGGTCGTCGATCTAAAACCGAGATGGTTTACTGCTACAAGTCCCTGATTAGCGGGTTTGGGGTACTATCCTCTTAAAGGGGGGGCCCTCCTTGGCGGGGTGAAGGGCTCTTGGTCGAGGAATTACCCCTGTGGGGTCTTCTTCCTCAACCGAACCTAATTACCCCCCCCCATTCCCCCTCCCCATCCCATCCCCCATCCTCCCCTTTTTCCATTCCTCCTCCTCCTCCTCACCCCTCCCTTTTGCCCTTCCTTTTTACCCTTGGGATTTCTCCCAGGCGCGCTAGTTCCTAGGTAGGGGAAAGGACACCGGGGTCGATCCCATTCCGTTGAGGTTTCTTGGCGGGGGCGTAGTTGCCGTGGAATCGGGTTTGCCTAGGATGTCCCGATCCCCTCCGGTATCCCGGAGTACTTGGGTTTTTTTTTTGGGGCGACGGGGGGTATCTCTGGAAGCCCCCTTTTCGGATTCCGGGGGTGGTGGCTGAAGGGGGGATGCTTTGGGGCGGATATCCGGCCGCCCTCTCTTTGTCCACCGGGTAGCTCGGCAGATGTAGGTTGCTACCCGGATTCTGGTTTACTGCTGAAGTAGGGTAGGGCAGGGGTTTTCCATGCTGCATCGCGCTACTAGCGGTGCGAGTCCTCTTGGGCGCGGGGGGAGTTTTCCGGGCCCTTTCATTCCTCCTGGGAACTATTCCCCCCCGCTCCCCCCCCTTTTTTATTCTTTTTTTTTTTTTTTTCTTTTTTTCTTTCTTTTTTTTTCTTAAAAACAAAAAGCAAAGGAGTAACCTAACCGGGCCCCCCTAGTCCATGAAACCACTCCCCCCCGGGGCCCCTTCTTGATACCGCACCCCATTGACCCTCCTTGTTTTTAGACCACTCTTCGGACACCCCTGAGCCCCTGTACCTTTTGCTGTGCTGTTTCCTCACCCGCTTCATACCGGGTTTTCACTGCTCCTTCGTTTTTTCTAAACTCCGCTCTCCTTTACACTTCCGGCTTCTCCCTCACGGAGGGCAATTTTCGAATCCCCCACCCATTTCATCCCGGCCCAAAACCCGGTCCTACCCTAAACGCCAACGTCAATCTCCTGATGAGGCTCCGTCGTTCCCTTTCCCATTTTACTGGGAAACGACCGACACGCAAGCATTTCCCTCTCCACGCTCATTTCGGACCACACAAGGACTAAATTCTTTACTTTAAGACCAACTTTTTCTTCCCCTACCTTTCTGACCATAGTATTGCCAAAGCGCTCCGGTCATTTTGGAGAGATATTTCATTTCACGCTCTCAAAGCGGTACGCGCATCGTCACTGCCAAAATGCTACCCAAGCTCATGATTTTTCCCCCCCTTCCCCTTTCGAATATCGATACTACTCCCTATCACTATTGAAAAAAAACTTTCTCTAATTCTTGTAGTGGTACTCATTCTCCCCATACCAAGTCCAACAAAATTTTCCAGTCATGTTGCAATGCTTTTTTAAACACGGAACTCCAGGATCCCCCAATCCTCAAAGTAGACCTATGTCCTTCCTGCCCGGGGGGGGAACGTTCCCCTTGAAATTGGCCTTTAACTTTTGACACCGAAAACTCCCGTCCCTGATAGTCGCGGGATTTTGGTTACAATTTCAAAAGGTGATACCTACACCGCAACAATTAGAAATTGCGGGCGTTTTGGTCCCCAGCAAAAATATTGCAGTCTATGGCCGAATGCCCATCTGTGGTGCCGACAACCATTCAAACTCTTGCAGTCACCTCCACTTCCCTTAAATTGTAATAACCCCCCTTTCGTACCCCCCGTTGCCAGGTCTACTTAAATGAACGTAAAAAACCCCGTTGCCTCAAAGAGGCAGAAGGTCCCCCCTTATGCTTGGCTTCCCTCATCTCCGCCTCCAAGGGGAAACACCCCGTGTTTCTTACCGTGTTTCCAAACATCCCCCCACTTCTGGGTCCCATCTCTGCAGCCCCCCGTTTTTACCCCCCCCCATAGCCTTTAAACGCTTCTAACCTTTTGCTGTTTTTGCTCTGACGCCCCGACACAACCAGTCTTTCTCACATCTTCGCGCCTTCCTCAAAACCCCCAGTATCGACAAACCTCGTAGACCCAAAAACCAATCGCCCCTCTCTCAAAAGCCCAAAAAATCCACTTTGCTCAAACTTCTTTGCCCTTCCCTCCCTTCCCCACCTCCACACGTTACCTTTCCAGCTCGTACCTATTTCTTCCCCTCTCTCTGGCCTTTAAAGTGGGGAATTCACCCCCTCCCCTCGACTTTTCCTTTCCACCCCCGTCCCCTCCCAATTTTTTCCCCTCTTCTGCACCTCCCAGGTTTCTACCTCTTCTTCCCCCCCCACCTCATCCCAGTCCCTTACATTTTTTCCTCCCCCCCACTTTGGTACAGTCCATTACTGTCCCAATTTTTACTCACCCTCCCCTCCTATCTCCAATATTTTCCCATACATCTTTGAATTCAAAAACATTAAAAAGCCATTTCAGAATATATTGCAGAGACTAAACCTTCAATGGCACTGTTCATTTTCCGTTCCTTCTTTTCCCTCCCTCCATCTTCACAACCCCCATTCTTCGAAAACGCTCCGTTCCTTGCTATTTTAACTTTTCCAAGCCCCCAAATTGACTTTTCTCCCCCCCTAGTCCGTAGGTCCTTTTACCTACAGATTCCTGAATTTTTTTTCATCGCCAATCATGGCCTATTTACATGGAATTTTCCGCGGCCCAGGGTAATCGGGGGATTTCAGATTTGCTTTCCAGGTTTTTCCCCTGTTGGGCTTGCTTACAAGACCAAAATTACACTCGGCTTTTTTCCAACCTATTCTCATTTTAAAATTTTTTGTATTCTTCGGATCCTTTCTCAAGGACCTTTAAAAAAGTGCCCTTCTTCACGCAATGTATTCCTACTGTCAACTTTTTGTCCATACCTCGCTGCTTACACCAGCCCTATCCACTTGAATAAGGGGTTTTACAATATTTCTTTATATCTCTCTCCTTCGTGCATTTTCTATCCCAGATTTGCCTTTTTCTTGTTTCACCCTTACCACCACCCTCTGTTACTTGGGGAAATTTAATGCCCACCATTTCCTCGGGGGGGGTCTCATTGTACTCACGTGGATTCAGTTGGGGGCTTTTTTTTTCCTCTCCCCCCCCTCCATGTTTTAAATACGGGGACTCCCCCCCCATTTTGATCCCCTACTCATACTCTCTCTTGATGTCTACAGTCTGCTCTTCCTCCCCTGCACTAGACTTCCCCCTGTCTTTTTCTACCAACTTACAGACACATCATTTTTCCCATCTTCTTTCTTCTCCTTCCTATTCACCACCTCCCGTACCCCGGGGTGGCAATTTGATCGGGCAAATTGGATCTTTAACCTCACACCCCAGCTTTTAGTGAGGGTTTCCTTTTTCATCCTCCATTGATGAGCTCCTACACATCTTCTCGACATCCATTTATACCGCAGCTTTTCATTCTATAACCCCAAACCTCAGGGGGGGAGGGGATTTTCAAAGTGCGTGCCTTGGTGGGCTCCTGCTTGTGCCTGCAGTACGTTTGAAACGGCTGCGGGGGAGGGACCGGTACAAAAGAAACCCCTGAGAGACTTTTTGATTTTAAGAGAACGTGCATCGCCCGCCGTTCATCCGTGAAGCTAAAAAGCACTTTTTGGCGAACTATGTTTCCACCCCACCTCTGCTTCTTTATGAGTCATTTTGGAAAAAAAAGAGGAAATTGATGGTAAATACTCTCCTACCCGGCTCCTTTCTACGGGTCACTGGTGTTGATATAGCAAACCCTCCGACGTTGCCATTGAACTTTGGCACACATCTGGTCCATTTCCCAGGGCTCCACTATGCCCCTCGTTTTTTTTTCCTCAAAATCTGCCAGAGAGTTATACCCTTTACTTTTCCCTTTTTCTAGAAGAACATAAATGTCCTTTTACACTTCAAAACTGGGGGCAACGCTCTCACTTGCCCATCTCGGCAGCTGGGCCTGATGACATTTTAAATTTGTATGTTACAACATTTAATCGGCCCCCCTTGTATCCTCTACACCCCTTCAACTTTTTGGGCACAAGGAGTTCTTCCCCCGCTTGGAAATCTGCCATTGTTCTCCCTTTCCCCCCCAAAACCGGGGACTACAGGACAGATGCCTCCCACTACCCCCATCGCTCTTACAATGCAGTTTTTCAAAGTGATGGAACGCCTCGTAAATCACTTTAATGTGGGATTTAGAGCTCACAACATCTCTTTTCCCCTAGTCAAAATGGCTTTCTAAGGGGCTTCTACCAAACCCCTACACGCTTGGAAAAATATGTTCGTAATGCTTTTTCGAAAAAATTTACTCAGTTATTTCCAATTTTTTGACCTTGGAAAAACATATGAAAAAACTTGGGGGTATAAAAATTTTTGGCCCAGGCCCATTCCTTTGGCTCCCGGCAAAACTAAAACCCTCCTTCCCCTTAAAAACTTTTTAACTACAGACATTTCCGTGTTTGAGTCAAAAATGTTTTTTCCCCGGACTTTTGTCCAAACTGAAGGTTCCCTCAGGGGTTGTTTTAAGCACAACACTTTTTCCCCCCTTGCTATAAATATTTTGGGCCCCTGTCTTCCACCCAAAATTTTTCATCCTCTTTGTTTAGACTTCGCATTTCTTTGCAGGCGTGACTGTCACCTTATTGCGTTTTTTTCTCCACATGCGGGCGACCTGTTTCCACTTGGCCACCACACATGGGTTTTTAAATTTTTAAGTACCAAAACTCACCAAATTTCTTTTACTAGACCTCTTTTTTCTCCGATCATCCTTTGTACTCTAGGCTCCCCCTATCCCCGAACGTATACGTTAGGTTTCTAGGCCTTCCTTTTGGGCCTCGTTAAACCGGAAACCTCACATTACCTCTCTGAAGGGAACTTGTCACACCGGCTAAACCTTCTTAAAAAAACCCTTCTCATCTTTCCTGGGAGCTGATCGCGAACCTGCTTCGCCTACTTCAGCCCCGTTTTAAACGAAACTCGATTTTGGTGACCAGATTTATTTCCGCGGCCTCTCCTGCTACTCCTCTAAACCTTAACTCATCCATCACCAAGGCTTTCGTTTGTGCCTTTGGGGCTTTTTTCCTCTTTTCCCTGTTGAGGCCCTATACAGAAGCAAATGTTCATCCTTGTCTGATTCCCCCGGGGGTGCCCATTGCCTTCCTTCTATGTCGCTCTCCGATCTACACAATCCCTTTCCTTTATAAATGTCACCGATATTATAGACATCTTTTTTCGTTCGCCGCCCCCGTTTTTGCTCCGCCCTTTTTCCCCCCCTACTTTTTACTCTTGTCTTCCCTTTAGTTACCACCTTTATAGTTTATGAGCATCTCACTTTTTCCCTACCCCCCCCGGGAAGTTCCAGCGTTCGGGTCTGTTCTTTTTCCACCCCTTGCCAAACTCAACTTCCTACGGTGGCTTCCCCTCTCTTTTTCTTTACATTCCATCTCATTCTCATGCCACCGCTGTGCACAGAAGGCTCAATCTTCAACGCTCGGGTTCGCACAGTTTTTTTTCCGGGCAGCGTCGTACAGGGGATTTTACTATCTTAGCTACATTTTTACTGCTGAACTGTATCCCCTTCTTGCAGCACTTATTTGTATCGCATCTTGCCTGTGTCATCATTTTGTATTCAGACTCCCTTGTGCTCTACAGATACAAAATTTGATACATCTACCCTAGTTCTCCTACCAAATTTGGCACGCCGTATCTCACCAAACATAAAGATATTTTTTTTTTTGGGGGCCCCGGTCTGTCGACGTACAGGGGAATGAACAGGCAAAACACTCTGCGCGGGACAGTAATACCTACCAATTTCCTATCGAGGGGTTCCTTTCTGACTATTTTGCTGCAATAGCTACCACCTTCGCACCCTGGGAAAAACGTTGTCAACTTTTGCTCGGGACAAACTTCATTCTATTAAACCGAGCAAGGTTACTGGCCGTCTTCTTGTCATCATCCGAGGGTTTGGGAGACCCTCTCTCCCGCCTTCGCATTGGCCCACTCGTCTTTCTCATGGGTACTCATGGAGAGGGACCCCTTTTCCCTCTGTGCGGTGTCAGGTTCCGTGCGATTTGCCACTTCGTTTTAGCCCTCTCTATCAACAGACGCGGAGTTTACCTCCAGCTCGTCTTTGTTCTCCTCTCTCTCTTTACCTTCCCCCTTTTTGCTGAGGACCCTCCTTTGGGTCCTGACTCTCTCATTTACTTCTTTACAACGACTGTTTACTCCACAAACTCGATGATACTTTTTTCGGGCACTCCCCCACCCTTTTTTTGGTTCGCCCCCTTCTGCCCTTTAAACCTTTTACCCAACCACTGCCCCGCTGTTGTCCTGGGTGTTGCTCACCACTCCCTTTTTTCCACCTGGGGCCCTCGCTTCCTTCCTGCCCTGCAGCGCTGTATATCCTTGTGGCTTTGCGCTTCTTTTTTATTATAATAATGTGGGAGCTATGTGGGGGGATGCAGGCAGCTAGCACAAACGCTCTTTGATGTGTGTGAAAGGGGGACCTAGCCCAAGTGGGCTACGAGGTACAAAACTCTCGAAACCAGTCTAGGAAAACACGGTAAAACACAGTATTTACTGTATTTTACCCCAAACCTTTTTGCATTCTTATTACCTCTTCCCCTCTTTCTCCTCCGTCCTTTTCCCCGTCTTTGTTCCTCTTTCGCCACCTCCCCGTCCGTGTCCTCTTTTGCCCCCGCCGCCTCTTTTTACCCTTCCCATGCTGTGATTAGCGCAGTATACATAATTTTCTTTTCGGTGCAATTTTTTAATAGACATGATAAAGTTGTCTCAAGGAAAATGTTTTTAAATTTTAAGTGAATGAGGAGGAAAGTGCAGGCGTAGGAGAACATCAAAAAACGTGATAATGTATTTATTGATTCTATTAAAGTTTTTTACAATTCATTTTATCATCAGATTTTTTTTGTCAATACAACAAAAGAAACAGTTAAAAAAATAATATGACAAAATACAAACAGAATGAAAATTGTCAAAATAAACAGAAGGTAAGGAAAAAAAATTTTAAATTAATAACAGCAAAATTTTCATCAGCACACGAGTGTAAATTTTGACTAGCATATGTAGAAAACCCTTTAACACCACGGGACGACCACACCAGGGGCCGGTACCTGCCTCACCATAGTCCATTACTAAATTGTTGTCGCGATCACCACCTATGATCGAAACAAAAACACAATTAAATTATGGGGAAAGGAAATTTTTTGATTTTTCCGTTAGCGGGAAAAAGCTGTCACTTGTGTTCCACACTCTGGGGGCGCAGATAATCGCGGAACCTGACCCGGTCCTCCCCCTGCTTGTACTCTCACCAGTTTTTTACCTGATCAATAAAGGACACAAGGGTCTATCCCCCCCATACATTAATGGAATTTGGAACAAAAAGGACCCCAGTACAGGGGGGCCCCGCTTTACAGCAAGAATT
>NW_026465657.1:0-36921 GCF_026875155.1 Cherax quadricarinatus
AGTGTTTGTTAGTTATTCTTTTTTAACATGGGGGGAACTTGTCAGCCCCTCGTGTTTGTTATTTTATTCTCTTGTTAACACTGGGGGGAAAACTTGTCAATCCCTCAGTGTTTGTTAGTTTTACTCTTGTTAACACTGGGGGGAACTTGTCCAGTCCCTCAGTGTTTGTTAGTTATACTCTTGTTAACACTGAGGGGAACTTGTCATCCCTCAGTGTTTGTTAGCCTCCCACTATACTCTTGTTAACTCTCTCTCTAGCATACTAACCTTATTATTATTATTGATTCGTTTCTTATATATATATATATATATATATATTATAATATATTATATATATATATATATATATATATATATAAATATATATATGTATAAATAAATATATGCAAAAACAACCACTCTGAAAGAATAGAGAAATTCCAAGCGCTTTCGTGTCTACTCACGTTATCAAGGAACTATGAAAGTAAAGCATCCAAGGAAGCTAATAAGGGTTCTGGCCAGCCCTCACATTCAGACCCCCAAACGGTTAAACACCTGACCGCGCCGACCCAACTTGGATAGGTCCTTTGCAAACTCCAACCACAAACTTTTCTACCCAAGAAAATTAAAATTATTAATTTGTCAGTGTATAATAAATTCTTCCCAAATTCTATTAATAATAAAAGGTCTAATTTATATAAACCAAAGGAAATATTCATATTATTTGTCAAAACTGTTTTTATGAAACAAGATTCAATTATATTCCTGTCGACCATGGATTTGCTTGATACTACTTTCTCAACTTTTTGAAAATAAAACTAAAAATATGTTGGTTCTCCCTTAACCATGAATACTTGGTTGATATGCCTTCTCTTCTTAAGACTTTTAATATTAAAGTTGTATTAAAAAAAATCTTGATACAGTAAAAAAACTTTTGATAAAGAATTCCCCCCAAAATGCTGATGGATGGTCTATAAGATTCCTTGTAAAATTTGCGATAAAGTTTATTACGGTCAAACTGGTAAAAATCTCGAACAAGATTAAAACAACATAAATATAGCATTAGAACTGGACAAGTTCCAATGCTCTTTTTATTCTTTTAAAGGATTTTAACCATCCAATTGATTTTCAAAAAGTTGAGAAGTAGTATCAAGAAAGTCCATGGTCGCAGGAAAAAATTGAATCTTTTTAAAAAAGCATTTTGACAAAAATATAATTTTTCCCTTTGGTTTATAAAATTAGATCCATTTAAATTAAAAAAATTTTTGGGAAAAATTTTAATAATACCGGACAAAAAATAATTTTTAAATTTTTTTGGGTAGAATAGTTTTGGGTTTGTCAAAGGACCATCCAAGGGGGTCGGCGCGCGTCGGGGTTTTTAACCTTGGGGGGATCGATAGTGAGGTGCGGCCGACCCCTTATATGTTTCCCTTTGGATGCTTTTTTAAATAGTTCTTGTTAATTATAGTCACGAAAGCGTTGGGGAATTTCTCTTTCTTTCAGATTTGGGTTTTTTTGCATATTCTAAAATCACCGTTTATTTGTATCTTATTAAATATTTTTATTTTAATAATAATATATATATATATATATAATATATAATATTAAAATATATTTATATATATATTTATATAATAGTCTTCCCAAATAGGCAAATTTTGCGATCTTGGCTTAAATAGCAACGCTTTCTTCCCATAAGGACAAGGAAAATTTGGAGCAATAATTTGGGCCAAAATTTCTGAACCTAACGAAAAAAAAAAAATTTTGATTGTTTTTTGTTTTTATTAAAATTATTGAAAACGAAATTTTAAAAATATATTTAGTTGGTTACCTAAAAATAAATTGCCTTGTTTAAAAAGGTTTTAGGAAATTTTTTCAAAGATTTTTTTGGGTAAAAATTTAAAATTTTTTTACATTAACTTTAATAAAAAAATAATCTTTAAACGATAAGAGAAAAATTAAAAAAGTTTTAAATTTAAAAATGAGTTTTTGTAATTGCCCCGTTTTATTTTCGGCCGCTAATATATATAAAAAATTTTAATAAAACACATCGGCATTCCCAAAAGGGGAGGGTGGCCCGAAAAATAAAAACTTTCATTTATCATTAAGTTCTCAATTCTTAAACTTGTCGGTTTTAAAAAACCATTCATCACTTCTCATGTTAGTTGAACATTGGTGTTGACCTGACCTACTCAAACTCTGTTATGATAGTTGAACATTGGTGTTGACCTGACCTACTTACTCTATCATGATAGTTGAACTTTGGTGTTGACCTGACCTACTCTACTCTGTATGATAGTTAGAACATTGGTGTTGACCTGACCTACTCTACTCTATCATGACAGTTGAACATTGGTGTTGACCTGACCTACTCTACCCCTGTTATGATAGTTGAACATTGGTGTTGACCTGACCTACTCTACTCTATCATGATAGTTGAAATTGGTGTTGACCTGACCTACTCTACTCTATCATGATAGTTAAAACATTGGTGTTGACCGGGACCTACTCTACTCTGTTATGATAGTTGAACATTGGTGTTGACCTGACCTACTCTACTCTGTTATGATAGTTGAACATTGGTGTTGACCTGACCTACTCTACTCTATCTGATAGTTGAACATTGGTGTTGACCTGACCTACTTTTACTCTTCATGATAGTTGAACATTGGTGTTGACCTGACCTACTCTACTCTATCAATGATATTTGAACATTGGTGTTGACCTGCCCTACTCTACTCTATCATGTAGTTGAACATTGGTGTTGCCCTGACCTACTCTACTCTTTTTATGATAGTTGAACATTGGTGTTGACCTGACCTACTCTACTCTATCATGATAGTTGAACTTTGGGTGTTGACCTGACCTACTCTACTCTATCATGATAGTTGAACATTGGTTTTTAAACCTGACCTACTCTACTCTATCATGGATAGTTAAACATTGGTGTTGACCTGACCTACTCAAACTCTGTTATGATAGTTGAACATTGGTGTTGACCTGACCTACTCTACTCTATCATGAAGTTGAACATTGGTGTTGACCTGACCTACTCTACTCTGTTATGATAGTTGAAACATTGGTGTTGCCCTGACCTACTCTACTCTATCATGAAGTTGAAAAAATTGGTGTTGACCTGACCTACTCTACTCTGTTATGATAGTTAAAACATTGGTGTTGACCTGACCTACTCTACTCTATCATGATAGTTGAACTTTGGTGTTGACCTGCCCTACTCAAACTCTGTTATGATAGTTGAACATTGGTGTTGACCTGACCTACTCTACTCTATCATGTTTAGTTGAACATTGGTGTTGACCTGACCTACTCTACTCTGTTATGATAGTTGAACATTGGTGTTGACCTGACCCTACTCTACTCTATCATGATAGTTGAACATTGGTGTTGACTGACCTACTCTACTCTGTCATGATATGTAAAGTAAAAGGACACAAGTGCAACTAATGTGACATTTATTGTGGCAAGGGTTTCGCTCTTCAGAGCTTTGTCAAGCCGTTAAAAAACAGAACATGGACACAGAGGGTATATATAAGGCTCAGAGTGAGGTGCAAAAACTGGGGTAGTAGTAGTAGTAATAGTAGTAGTAGTAATAGTAGTAGTAGTAGTAGTAATAAAATTATGTTAAAAACAATTAACTTGCACATGAGTAAAGGGAGATGAAAGTATTATTTGGGAAACATTAAAATAGGTTAGACAAATGGAAATTTTAAACACAAATGCAGTAAATATGACCCCTTTATTGACAACGTTTCACCCACACAGTGGGCTTTTTCAAGTCACACACGGATCTCAAATCACACACGGATCCGTGTGTGACTTGAAAAAGCCCACTGTGTGGGTGAAACGTTGTCAATAAAGGGTCATATTATACTGCATTTGTGTTTATATTTCCATTGTGTCGGTATTTTATACCATTTATTTCCAGGTTAGACAAATATTTCTATTGGAGGCTGGATAGAGGCAGCTTGTTTCAATGTTCATTCTCTGTAATGTGTTTGTGTAGTATAACAGGAGAGACTATGTGATGGCAGGTTTACTGTCTTCAGGAGGATTCTTGCTAAGACTTCAGAGATGGTGAAGCTGCCTTTGTTTTAATTGTATTAGAAACAGCTGTTAGTGAAGATTCAAGGCACTTGTGTCTGCGGAAATTAGTTTTTTTGATCACTAGTTGGGCGTCCCTGAACTTCATGAGATGATTGGTGGAATTTCGGTGTTGTACACAGGCGTTGTTCAAGTTATCGTTCCTACATGCGTAAATGTGTTCATTGAGGCGAGTGTCGAGGTTTCTTGCTGTTTCACCTACATAAATCTTGTCGCAGCCTCCACAGGGTATAGTGTAAACCCCTGCTTTTACTGGTTCGTGGTGCTTGGATTTTGTTATAATTGTTCCCAACAGCCAGGTTGCACTAAACGTTTCTAAAGTACTTTCACAAGCTAACACCAGAGTTGCCATCGCTTCCAGCACTTCGATAAAGAATCTAACCAGAACAAAATCCAAGCACCACGAACCAGTCAACGCAGGGGTTTACACTATACCCTGTGGAGGTTGTCAGTGTCAGCAGTTTGTTGCACACCTCTACAACACTTGTCAGTGCCAGGTAGGCAGGCGATTAAAGCGACTCATATATTGACACTAACCTCTGTGACACTATACTGGTAATGTTACTAATTAATGTATGTCCTTGGCAGGTGAGTTGATGGCTGAGTGTTGAGGTACTCCCCCAAGGTAAGCTCAAATTTTCCCCCTGATAAGTAAGACACTTGTGCAACAGTTAGACATATTTGTCCCACACGTTTCGCCTACACAGTAGACTTTTTCGGACGAGTTGTGCAAGAATGGTATACAATACCGACAAGTTGAAATTAAGACAAATGTGCAACATCTGATGTTTTCCCCAGTCTTAATTTCATAATTTTTCGGACGAGTACACAAGAGTGAGCAGAGGCAGTAGAAATGTAAAGACGATTTCATCAGTCCATCACTCTTGGCGTAGTTTTGAGGTGGTCAGTCCCTCAGTGCAGTGTGTGTCAGACACTGTTGTACACGTGTCTTAACAACTTGTTGGTATTGTATAATGTTTTAATATTCACTCCTCTTGGCTTGTAGTGTATTATGCTAGTTATTAGTATTAATTACTATTAGTAGTACTAAGTAATAGCATTTGTTACGCAGAAATGTGGGATAGCTGGGGGCTTGAGCCTGGTCTAAGGCAAAGGTAAAAGTTACACACATCTCAAGCCCAAACCGGCCACCCCGGGCTATCCCAGTTAAAAACAGAAAGCGCTAAACCAGTATGTGTTACTTCAAGGGGTTGGTTAACAGAGGGTTAGGCAAAAATCCAATTAGGAAAAATATATCTATTTAATCACCATAACATAAAAACCTTAAGTTCATACACTCCCAAATGAAGGTACACACACTGGCGGGAGGTATCAGCCACCATAACCACTAGGCTGTTCGCTCCAGCTTCAGGCCGACAAGACACCGACAAAACCTCTTTTCATTACTTCATTCAACTCATATCCCCAACAGCAACCCAGACCATGTCAGAGCCTGGTTAACATACAGTAATCCATATGAAAGCCTATGGATAAACAGAATGAGTGGTAATTAATTGCAAACTAACTTAAAAGATAGCAGCATCTCCGACGCCGAGCATCTACCGGCCATCCTAACTCACGTGACCCCTCCCCCACGCTACTCTGCTACCCAAACATCCTCGGAAAATAAATCACTAACTCCAATTCTTTATAATTATAGTTAGAGTACTTTACAATAACCTCCAAAGCACATTATGAATATAAAATTAATTCCCTTACAACTACAATATCATATGTGCAAATTGGCTCAGCTTCCCACTAATATGTAACATACGATTCATGGAAGAACCCTGGATAACACCCCCACCCCACCCACACGGTTCGCCCATACCATTAGGTCTCACACTGCTATCGGGGTCCCCACGACACTGCTAGGCAAAAAGAAAAAAAAAAGAAAATAAGCCCCACATTAAGTCTTAGGCAACTGGCAAAATGATAACTGGGGAATGACCCACAATAACAATCAACGGCTTTTGGTACTACAATATGCAATATTTAACAAACAGTACTAGAGTGCGACATATGAACCCTACTAACATAAAAGTGATCAAGTTCTATGACCAACGTAGCTCACAGTCACACTCTTAGACAGCAGTTTTAGAGAAAGGCACATTACACACCAGCGGCTGGCCAGCGCTGGCGTTGATAGCATTTAACCTAAATTACATCAAGCAAACTTATAAACAAGCAAGTAAACTTTTGTACAAAAGTGCCCTGAGGAATGCCGTTTAATAATGAAGTAACAACAAAAGTTCAGTAAGTTAGCAAGGCAGACCAAACTGTAGGTGCCCCCAAAAAAAAACTTTTAAACAGCTAGTACATTTTCCAGGAGGTTCAAAAAGAAAAGAAAAACATATGTTAGCATGTTAAATTCTACGGAGAAAACAACATCACATTAACACTCCCATCTCACAGCAATCTTTAGTAAACAAACATGGTTCCCCATGACACACCTCTGCGAGAATCAGGAGAGCACAGGAGAGGGGAAAATCTCAGGCCCCTAAAAACAAGGGTGGATAGGCACATAAATCTTGTTGGTGGGACTGCGGCCGTAAACCCTGGAGTCACACTGAAGACCCCAAAAGGTGGACCTCCCAGGCCGCACCTACATGTCATTCCAAGGGACCCTGAGTCACCCCAGTGGTGATCCAAAAAGGAAAATTGAAAAAGAGTCCTGGAGAACCAAAACACCTCGGATCAAAAGACATGACCCAAACAGTGGAGGGCATCACCGCCAGCCCCACATTCACTAAAACTTAGGTCCAACAGTCCCTATACCAACATAAAACAGAGGCGAGGCATTCCAGCCAACACCTAAAAAACGTAGCATACCTTACCTAGGCATGGTCTTTGATGTGTCTACCCCCCTAAATACACACACACTAGGGAATCCCTGATACCTCCAGCTCCAGCTCAACCTGCCCTTCTCCTTTGGGTGGCCCAGAGTTCCATCTACTCGTCTACCGCAAACCACTGCAAAATAAGAATAGATAAGTGATCTATACACTACATTGTGCACTTTAAACACGAGACAAGGCATCAGCAACCACATTCTCCGCTCCTTCACATAACGAATCACCAGATTAAGAGTTGGTGAAACAAAGGCCCACCTCGTAAGTCTCTGATTGTGGTTCCTCATTAAATGAAGGAAACGTAAGGGATTATGGTCACTATACACAGTTATAGGGTGAACTGATTTAGATATGTGCACGTCAAAGTGTTGCACTGCCAACACTAAAGCAAGAGCCTCCTTTTCTATGGAGGTATAACTTCTTTGTGCCTGCTACTTTTTGCTGAGAAGCAGCCGAGTGGCATTACTTCTCCTGCTCTACCCTGCAACAAGACTGACCCAACCTCTGTATTATTTTGCAAAACCCGGGGAGGGTAACTCAGGATTACACATAAAAGATCTTGAGGGTTAATGGCATACAAAAGGTACATGGACAAATATTAAAGTTAAAAAATAGGGGGTTGTCCCTTGGGCACAAAATTGTCGTGGGAAGCAGATGACGCACCCCCCACTTGAAATTTCACAAAAATTTGAAATGTATTTCCCAAAAAGGGGAAACCCAAAACCTTTTTTTTAACTGTACCTGGGGGCAGCAGTGCACGTTTTAAAGGTAAAACAAGAGTAAACCCATAAAAAAAAACGCCCAAACCGACTCTCGCTGGATCAAATACAGTCCCTAAAAAATAAACATTTCACTTCCTTAAAGGGAAACCCTTTATTTCACCCCCACTTACACCCATGCCAAAACTGCTGAAAATTTAAACAAAACGGAAACCTCTACCTCTGGGGTTTAACAGGGCCCCCTTTTTTTTCAGCATCCCAAAATTTTTTTCCCAACAAAGGTCACCACGGCTGAGCCAACACTTCAACCAGTTTTTTCAGAAGATCCAAATCTTCCACAATCTCTTACAATTTTCCTGTTTTAAAAATTATTTTTCCCCCAGGGACTTTATCCATCATCTTTTTTGAATCACCACACATTTTTCCAAATCAACCCTTTCCCCCAGGCCCCGGGTTCCCAAGGGCCAAATCCCATCTCCCCCCAGTTTCCCAAATGTGTACCAACCACCTCATAGTCCCCGCCCTCCGGGGCGGACTGGCAACTGGGGGCACTAGTGCCATCGACCTCACCCTTGGGCCAAAAAATTTTTTTAAACAGAAAAAAAAACACCGCCGGGAAACATCACCATCCTCACGTAAGGGAAAATGACTTAAAAGATTCCAGAATGCTTTCCCCCCACGGTAATGAAAGGGGGGGGAATTTTCCCCCCCCCATCCTTCTGGGATGGGGAAAAAAAATATGCATTGCCCGGGGAGACTGGGAAAAACCAGGAGCTTTTCCTTTTACCCCCTAGGATGGGTATACATTGGTAAATTTAAAACCCCAAGTAGGCCTCTCCCAAAAATACATGACCCTTTCATAAAAAAATACGCCCGGGTGATTTGGCAAAGCCTAAAGACAAAAAATTTTTCCCCAACCCCGAAATCTCAAAAACCCCACACACAAAATTAATTTAGAAAGGGTTTCAGACTCTGGGAACCGTTTTGAAAAAAGGGAAATTTTTTAATAAACCCTGGGTTATTTTAGCTACCCCTCCCTTTTCACGAAAACCAATTTCCCTTCAGAATCTGTAAAAAATACTGAAAAAGACACCCTTTAAAAAGTTTTTGCCGCATCCAAAGTAAGCACCCGGTCCTCTTAAAAAGATCTTGCTCATTTTATCAACCGCAAAATAAACACTTGGTAGATTTTGGGGGGCCACTCCCCCCGCGACAACTGTAAATGGGAAAAGCGTTTCCCGGGGGGTCCAACCTTCCCCGGGCCCACTCAGCGCTGCAGAGTCAGGGGGTTTTTTCCCACATCAGCACCAAACCACTTCTCCCAAAACCCAGTTCCCCGGGTTTAAACCCGGTTCATCACTGCTCAGAATCCCTGCAGGGGCAACCCCCCCCAAGAACAGGCTCCCCATGCCCAAACCCTCACCACAGTTGCAGAAGGGTCACAGTGAGGCACAGCTCCTACCTTGCCCCCCCCTTTTTAAATCCCCAAAAACACATTGAAAAAAATTTTTAGGGACCCCTTGGGTCCAATTGGCATTACCACCCTTTTAAAGCAGGGGCCTGCCCAAAAACCCAAACCCCCCCTCACTTTTGGGGGAGTCCCCCCCCAAATTTTTGCCTAAAGAAGGTCAACTCCTTCAAAAGGTACATCTTCGGAAATAAATGGTTAAAAACCACACAATGGCAATAAAACACAAATCAGTAAAATTTGATTTTTTAATTATACTTTTTCGCCCACACAGTGGGTTTTTTTCAAGTCACAAACAGAACTCCCTGGGGTGGAAGGAACGCGTTTTTTTTTTTTTATAGTCCTTGAGGTCAGGTAAAAGAATGCTGCATCTGATGATGTACCGATTGGTTGTAGAGTCTAAAAACGGGGGTAGCTGGAAGGAGACGGAAAGTTTGTGAGAACCCTTTCTCAGTGTTTTTTAAATGGGGTAGCGATGAAAATTTTCTTGGCAAGGGGTTGCTATGTTATAGAACCACTATTTGGTTGAAGTTGTGGGAATAAAATAATGATGATTCCAGGATTTTTCGGTATTGGGGTTGTCTTCTGGGGCGATAATCTTGAGTTTCTGTAGTTTATCAATGGGTTTTGGGGAATTACGGTGTTGTACGCAGGCATTCCTTGTGTCGCAGACCTGCTTTCGTATTGGTTCTGAAATACGTGTTTGGAGGTCCCTTGATGTTTCGCCCCCTATAAATTGTTTTCAGCATTACAAGGGATTAGTATACCCCTGCAGAGGATGGAGGGTTGTCCCCCCTACTACTGGGGTGTCCTTGATGGTCTGGTTGTGGGGTTTAAACTTGGGAAAGATGTTTTTTGGGAAAATGTTGGAAACATTTTTGGCAATGGAGTTGGGGGGAAGGAATGTATTCTTCCGGGAGTGTCTTTTCTGGTGTGTTGAAGATGTTTGTGCTCGCCGTCTGCAGTCCCTGATGAAGTGACGAGGGTGTGGGTTTGGGAAAAAAATGTTTTAATTAAGTGATTTTCCTCAAGGAAAACCCTTCTGCAATTTCTGGTGCACGCAGGAAAAGCCTAAATTACTCACGTTTGGTTTTTGGTGTCGTGGTGAAGTAAAGGGAAAGATCGTTTTGGTTTGGTGGGTTTTCGATAGACTTTTAAAAAGAATTTGGGTCCTTTGCCATCGATCTCTTTCGCAAAAAATTTTTACGATTCACTTGATCTTCCCCTTCCAGCCAGCGACTTCATCGCCCTGGTTGAACTATGTGTTGGCTTTACGTGTTTCTCTTTTGAAAATCACCTCTTTCAGCAGAACTTTTGGACTACCCATGGGTTCGCCACTCAGTGCAGTCCTAGCGAACCTATACGGAAAACATCTAGAAGCCAACGTTTCTCCACCATTATTCCTTCGTCTGTCACCTGGCTCCGTTATGTTGACGACATTCTCCTCATAACTCCTAAACGCTTCAACGTTCAAGCTCTCCAAGACAAGCTCAACCAGGTCGAACCTTCAATCCAGTTCACACTTGAAAAAGAGGTCGACAACACTCTTCCTTTCCTTGATGTTCTAATCTGCAAGCTGACCACGAACTTCGTTTTAAAGTCTATCGAAAACCCACCAACCAAAACGATCTTCTCCACTTCTACTCTCACCACGACACCAAAACCAAACGTGGTGTAATTATAGGCTTCTTCTGCGTGCACTCAGAATCTGCAGCAACGAGTTCCTTGAGGAAGAATGCACTATAATTGAACAGGTATTTTCCAAACTCCACAAATCCTCGTCATTTCATCAGAGACTGCAGACGGCGAGCACTAAACATCTTCAACAACACCCAGAGAAGACACTGCGAGAAGAGATACATAGTCCTTCCCACCAACTCCATTGCCAAACATGTTTCCAACATCTTTGCCAAAACCTCATTCCAAGTATCTACCTCCACAACCACGACCATCAAGGACATCACCAGTAGTAGGCAGGACAAGCCTCCATCCTCTGCAGGGGGTATACATAATCCCTGTAATGACTGCAAAAAGTTATACGTGGGCGAAAACATCAAGGGACCTCCAAACACGTATTTCAGAACCCCCAAAACGCAAGCAGGTCTGACGACACAAGGAAAATGGCCTGCGTACAACACCGTAATTCACACAACCATTTGATAAACTACGAAACTCAAGACTTATCGCCACAGAAGACAACACCCAATACCGAAGAACCCGGGAATCATCACTTATTTCTATATCCGACAACTTCAACCAGAATAGTGGTTTCCCTATAACATAGCTGAACCAACTTGCCAAGAAACTTCTTCATCGCTATCCCACATAAGAACACTGTAGAAGGTCTGCTCACAAACTTGTCCAGTCTCCTTTCCAAGCTACCCAAGTTTTTAGACTCTACAACCCAACTCGGTACATCACAGATGCAGCATTCTTCACCTGACCCTCAACCGGGGACTATAAATATTTCGCGTTCCTTCCAAACCCAGGTAGTTCTGTTTGTGACTTGAAAAAGCCCACTGTGTGGGCGAAACTTTAGTCAATAAAGGATCACATTATACTGGCATTTGTGTTTTTTATTTGCCAGGTCATCTTCTGCAATACCTACAGGTAGGTACCCAGACTGGTACTCAGACTCTATCCAAAAACCTGTGCACTGGATCCTGACAGGGACTCCAGTTATCCCTTTAAGAAAAATGTCCAATCCGGTGTAGGTGCCCTTTCCGACACTGGCAAAAACACCCCTGCGAAGCAAGGTGTATGTGCTACAAGTGTCCCTCAAAGACATAACACCCGTGACCTACCTTCATTTTGGTGTAAGGCCACATTTTAGATTACTTGAATAGACCTTCATCCGAGGGTCAAAGCTGCTGGTCTTCTTTGGATACCTTGGGGCAAAACTGCAATGCAAGCTACATCATGTGTAATCGGTGTATTTACTGGAGAAGCATCTGCGCAGCCTGGTCCCTAAGCATCTTTCGACAATATGGCTGCAGGTGGCCTGTTTATTGCAATATGTCCCAGTGATAAGGTTAAAGGCCCCTCCCATCTGACCTAGGTTGGATCTCTTGGTTCTGGGGAACTGGGCTCGTCCCACCCTGTTCCTTGTAGTCTGGACCTGTGACAGCTGACTTAAAACCTCCTCGAGTGGGTACTGGAAAATTAGGGTTATTTAAAACCTTGGGGTTATTAGGCTGATAAATGGGTGGTTTAAACTTCTGAAATTCTTTTCCTATTTGTGGGTGGAGAAAAACTACCATTATTAGTTTTGTAGGGTGTGGTAACTGCTTACCAAATTTTTGGGTTTTAGCTAAAATTCTGTCACCCAGCTCTAAAGCATTATTAAAATCATCAAGATCCCTTTTCCTCAAGATATGCCTTAAGGTCAGGAGGAACATTTCTCAAAAAATCCTCTACAAAATTAAGGTAATACACCTTCTAATTGCCTACCACCCCCTTTGGGGCGACACCCCTATTTAGAAGTGACATCTTCTCCTTACCATATTCCACCAAAGAACGCCCTGACTGAAACTTTGTCCTCTGAATTTCTGCCCGTACCTTCCGGCAACATTTGATAAGCCAGTAAAACTACCTCTTTTAGCTTATGATAATCAGAAAAGGCAGATCCCTTTTAAAGAACTAAAGCCTGTAACCCTTTAAACCCAAATAATTGGGTTCCTGCTAATGTCGCCCTTCCTTTTTCCGGCCAACCTTGGGATTTGGCCGTACTTTCAAATAACAGAAAAAATGGTCTGGGTCTTTTCTCTAGGAATTTGGGGACAAATTTTATGGCTTTATTCCAAATGAAAAACATCTACCCTTGTGTCTGTGTCGGGTGAGAAGCAAGCTGCCTCTCTTTTGCTCTTTCTTTAGCCCTAAGCTCCTCTAAGGCTTTTCCTGTTCCTGGATCTTTGTATGCTCAATTCTTAACCGTTCCTTTTCTTCTGCAACTAGGGTTAATTTCATTTGTAAAATTACTACTTCCTTATCCAGGTCCCTATCATGGTGATTTGATTCAATGTCACCTTCCAAATGCATGTCATCCACGAATTTTCACCAGTGGTCAGCCATTTTGGGAAATAATAGCACCCAAAACTTACTACTAGGCTCAGAACTTACTGATATAAAATAATAAAGCACACAGCAAGGTACATATACTGAAGTAGGATATTCACAAGGAGTTGACATGTGACTCCCTCAAATTAAAGAGAACTGCACACAAAAAGAAATCCTGGCAGAAAAAAAAATAAAAGAGCTACTGCACTTGCAAAGGTAAATTATTTCCAGAAATTTAGGTGAGCAAACCTCCCAAAAATCAGCAAGATTGTACCTGCAAGGGTAAATTATGCACAAACATCAAGTATTATTAACATCCTAAAAAAACAACAATATGGGTACAGAAAGGTAAATGATTTATAGAGCATTAATTTAATATAACACCCAAAAACCAGCAATATTATACAGAAAAGGAAATTTATTCACAGGATATTAATTAATAATAACACCCTAAAAAACTAGCAATGTTGCAAAAAAGGTAAATTATTCACAGGGTATTTGTTAATAATAACACCCTAAAAACCGCAATATTACAAACAAAGGTAAATTATTATTTTAGTGTGAGTGTTATAGTGAATGTTTCCTCTGACCAACCCAGTAAAGAATTTTTTATTGACTTTCCAGGTTGCAAACTTGAATTACCCCAAAAATTTGATAATTCTCCCATTTTACGCAAAATGTGGGATAGCGGGGGCTTTGAGCCTGGTCTAAGGGCCAAAGGTAAAAGTTACACACATCTCAAGCCCAAACCGGCCACCCCGGGCTATCCCAGTTAAAAACAGAAAGCGCTAAACCAGTATGTGTTACTTCAAGGGGTTGGTTTAACAGAGGGTTAGGCAAAAATCCCAATTAGGAAAAATATATCTATTTAATCACCATAACATAAAAACCTTAATTCTACACGCCCAAATGAAGGTACACACGCTGGCTGGAGGTTCAGCCACCATTACACTAGGCTTCGTCAGCGTCAGGCCGTCATGACACCACAAACCTCATTTCTTACTTCATCACTCATCCCCCACAGCAAACCCCGACCATTTTCAGTGCCTGGGTTAACATACAGGTAAGCCATATGGAAAGCCTATGGCTTGAATTGGATAAACAAAATGATGTATTATTGCAAACTTAACTTAAAATATACAGCATCTCCGACGCCAGCTTCTACCGCCATCCTAACGTCACGTGACCTCCTCCCCCACGCTTACTCTGCGTACCCAAACATCCTTGGAAAATAAATCACTAACTCCATTCTTTATAATTATAGTTAGAGTACTTTACAGTACCTCCAAAAGCACATTATGAATTATAAAATTATTCCTTACAACTACAATATTCATATTATTATGGCACACTTCCCCACTAATATGTACATACGATGTCATGAAGAACCCTGCATAACACCTGGTACTCTGCCTTTACCATCATTACCTGGTACTCTGCCTTTACCATCATTACCTGGTACTCTGCCTTTACCATCATTACCTGGTACTCTGCCTTTACCATCATTACCTGGTACTCTGCCTTTACCATCATTACCTGGTACTCTGCCTTTACCATCATTACCTGGTACTCTGCCTTTACCATCATTACCTGGTACTCTGCCTTTACATCGTTACCTTGGTACTCTGCCTTTACCATCATTACCTGGTACTCTGCCTTTACCATCATTACCTGGTTACTCTGCCTTTACCATCATTACCTGGTACTCTGCCTTTACCATCATTACCTGGTACTCTGCCTTTACCATCATTACCTGGTACTCTGCCTTTACCATCGTTACCTGGTACTCTGCCTTTACCATCATTACCTGGTACTCTGCCTTTACCATCATTACCTGGTACTCTGCCTTTACCATCATTACCTGGTTTCTCTGCCTTTACCATCATTACCTGGTACTCTGCCTTTACCATCATTACCTGGTACTCTGCCTTTACCATCGTTACCTGGTACTCTGCCTTTACCATCATTACCTGGTACTCTGCCTTTACCATCATTACCTGGTACTCTGCCTTTACCATCATTACCTGGTACTCTGCCTTTACCATCATTACCTGGTACTCTGCCTTTACCATCGTTACCTGGTACTCTGCCTTTACCATCATTACCTGGTACTCTGCCTTTACCATCATTACCTGGTACTCTGCCTTTACCATCATTACCTGGTACTCTGCCTTTACCATCATTACCTGGTACTCTGCCTTTACCATCATTACCTGGTACTCTGCCTTACCATCATTACCTGGTACTCTGCCTTTACCATCATTACCTGGTACTCTGCCTTTACCATCATTACCTGGTACTCTGTTAAAGTCAGCAACGTATCAATCTACACTGAAGCTTCGAGGAGTAAGAAAATAAATCGAAAAATATGGAAAATAAATTTTGCTTACGGAAAGATAGTTTAAGAATCTGGCAACATTTTAGTGAAAATCCCATTGTAGTGCGATGTTTCTACAGTAAATTATAGCTATTTAAACATTGTAGTGTGATGTTTCTGCAGTAAATTATTGCTATTTAAACATTTCTTGTGATGACACCAAGTAAATGTATCCGTCAACGTTAGGTGAATTTTTAGAATTTTTTTACTATTTTTCATTCTAATGCACTAAATTTACCACTGTACATGATTACAGTATGGGAGGAGCTATAGCACAGTAGGAGGAGTCTGTAGGAGAGGCAGGAAAGAATTTGCTTCGTCAGGGGTCTGGTCATCGGCCACAAAAGTCTTGTACTTACGCTGTTATTAGTAATAAACTTCATCTGCCTATAACTATTATTCATAAATAATAGCAGACATAAGATAAATAACATAAAGCATAATAAAGACAGCCAAAATAATATTTGCCCTGTATCACTCAATTATCTCACCTATGGAATTTGCGCATGAGACTCAACAACAATAAACCATCTAAGACCACTAATAACCCAGCAAAAGTCTGAAGATTGAGACACTTATGCAGCATATGGGAATCTTTATTCAGGAAACGTTTCGCCACACAGTGGCTTCATCAGTCCAATACAAAGAGGAAGGCGTAAGGTGAGGAGGAGTTTGAGGTAATCAGTCCCTCAGCCTGGAGTCGATGTGTTCAGTCCATCAATCTTGTAGAATGTACAGCATAGGGTCGTAGACGTAGCTTATATACTGTAGTGAGGTGAGGTGAAGCAGTCGGATGCGGGGCCACAGTGGTACCATCCACTAGTCGAAGTAGGTCTTCGCCCCAAAAGGTTGGACAAGTGTTGAAAAATTTTTGTAACAAATCCCATGATGCGCAGTGCTGACAGTTGTGAGAAGGGTTTTGGGAAAAACCGACAAGTTAAAAGGATTGAGAGGGCCCCTTATGCTGACATTTAAAAACTGATGGACTAAAACTAAATCGCCTCCGGGGGCTGAGGGATGATTCCCTAAAAATTTCCTCCTTTTCCTTTTCGCCTTTTATTTTTGTTTTGGGACGGATGAAAGTTTACTGTGTGGGGGAAAGGGGTTTCCCTGAATAAAGATTCCCATATGTTGCATAAGGGTCTTCCAATCTTAAAAACTTGTGGGTTTTTTTTAAAAAACATTCATAAAGGGAAAATTTTGACAATTTTTGGGACAGACAGAACCCCCCAAAGGGTGGGAAAGACAAGAAAAAAAAAACAGAAATTGGGTGAAGGGGGTTAAAAGAATCGAAAAAAGCCGGGGTTTAAATAACGAGTTTTTTTTCCCTTTTTTAAACAATGTAATGGGGAAAGGGCTTTTAAGAAAAACCGGGACTAGACTAAGACTCATGTTTTAATATAATCCCTCAACAAGATTCCCGCTTTTAAGGCTAAAAAGGGTAGACATTCGGGCCCAGGGCCCAGTTCATAGAAGACAAAAAAGGGCCCAAAAAATAACAAAAAGAACATTGCAATTTTGGGCAAGAAAAAAAAGCAATGATTATTTTGACCAGATGGGGAAATTTCACTTGGGGTTTTTTCCCATAACATAAAAGGGAAACTTTCGCCTGATGTTTAAGTTTATGAGAAACCCAATGAATGACTTTCTAAAAATCTTGTTGAAGCTTCCCTTATACATAATCCAGACTTTTCCCCTTTCAGATGCTTTCCATTATCAACACAAATTTTCCCAAATGCTCTAAACCCTTTAAAACACTCGCCACTTGACCTTACCTTCGTCCCCCTCCCCTTTTTTAAACCCCTTCACCATTCCCATCTTTTCATGGCCTTTTTTTAAACCTCTGCTTAGATTGGTTTCCCTCCAATATTTTTGTTTTTTCCCCCCCGGGGATTTTTTTCCTACCCTTTTGGGGGCCCGCAGCTCTCTTGCGTTTTCCCGTTTTTTAAAAATACAAACCCCATTATTTCTGCTTTCTATTTCGTCAATACAACCACGCACACCAACACTATTTTTCCCCCTTTTGTATCACCAATTCCCCGCACCCTTTACATAGTCTGGCCCCCCCCACCCGTTAAATTTTTGCCACAGGCATAATATCCTATGAGCCTCCTCGTTTTCTCAAACTGCGGGGCCCTTGTGCCCGGAATCTCTCAAAAAGAATTAGAAATTTGAGAATGAGAGCCTTAGCCAGCAAAAAACACCGCTCCTGATATACCCAAAACTTTTTCCTTGGGCTCCTGCTCCCCGCATTTTTGGGTTCTCCCTACGAAATCCGTTGAGTGGGGAAGGTAACGACCCAGTCCCGTTTAATTGGAGATGACTCCAACCTTTGTAACCCCCCGGCCAAAGGACTACTTAAATTAAGGGCATTTGTTTCTCCCGCCCAAAACGTGCGACTGGGTATTTGTTCCTGGAGAATGTATTATCATCTGCTCCGGGGCTGCGGGCCAGAACGCCGGTTTGGTTTGGCCCGCAATGGAGTCGACTTTTTAAGAGAGTAAAACCTAATACAAGAGAGAAAAACCGGACTTTAGATAACAAAGATTTAACCCTGAATCCTACTGCTCCATCATCTCGGCATCTTTCTTTAGTGCTGTATAGGTAAGTACACCTGACCCAAAGAAAACTCCCCTTGCCCTTGTAACAGGACTGCCACTGCTATAGGGCTGCAAACAGTACTTCACTTGATGATAAATTAGACATGTGCTACATTTTGGGCTTCTTTCTTGGACAGATGAAGCCGCTCACTGGCTTAAATCAGTCAAATACAAAGAAAGAAAGATTGAAGAACCCTAGGAGTTTTAGGAAAACGTCCCTCCGCCTGAAGTGGACATAATCTGCCATTAATATGATAAGAATACAGCATGTGTGCGAAAGGCCTATGTACTGATTACATTTACTCCAGGCTGGGACTGATCATCCTCGTCGTCATCATCCTCATCATCAACCTCATCATCATCATCATCATCCTCATTCTCAACCATTCTCACTTCTCTATGTGACTTGTTAAGGTCCAAGTCGAACCGAAACGTCATCAAAAGTTTCAATCACCTAAGTGCGGGTTATTTAGTATTGTTCCGTTACGGTATTTTAATTTTTTTCTTTAGGAAAGATTGTGTGAAGGACCTGTCTAATTGGGCCCGCCGGGCCCAACTAGACAGGTCCTTCACACAACCCACCAACTATTCTACCTAACAAATAAGAATTCTAAAAATTATTATTTGTCCAATGTATTATTAAATTCGTCCCAAAATTCTATTAATTATAAATGGATCTAATTTAATAAGCCAAAGGAAATATTCATATTATTGTCAAAACCATGGACTTGCTTGATACTACTTTCTCAACTTTTTGAAAATCAATTGGATGGTTAAAATCTCTATACATGAATAAATAGAACATTGGAATCTTGTTCCGTTTCTAATGCTAATATTTATGTTGTTTTAATTTTTAGTTCGAGATTTTTATCATTTGGACCGTAATAAACTTTATTCAAATTTTATACAATGATCTTATATGAATATGCACGTCGCACTTAATGCTGGAAATTTTAAATAATAAAACTGTTGGGCCATATTCAAAAATTTAAGGACACTTGTATATTCATGTTCTGTCCCAATAATGAAATGTGGTTTGTCAAATTCAAATATGTATATATACAGCATATGAACATGAAACAAAATAACCAAATGCATTTTGGTCATGTACGATCCTCAGAAATTTATCCCCCCTGTTTGCAAAAAGCCATCTGGTGTTCATCATTGCACTGATAGAATGTGCGGAGTGTTGTGCACAGGTCCTATAAAGTTGTTAAATATTAATTTTAAATATTTGAAGTGACTCAGAACTAACATTTCTAAGATCCTAAATGTTTTCAATAAATATCTTCAATACGTAACAAAACTGAATCACTCACAAGAAATATTGTCAGTTATCTTATATTTTTTTATATTTTATTTTAAAACCAATACAGTTTTAAAACATAAAAATAAAGAAACAGTATGGATCTCAATCAAAATTTAACGGCAAACGGATTGCTCCTATATGCTTGGGAAGATATTGCTGCCAAACATACAAACAACAACTTACGGCAACATAGCTACAAAAAAACTGTCACAGGGTCATGAATTGACGATATAAACACATTCCTTGAATGCAAAACCGTACAATATATATTATAAATTGTACATATAACAAGACATTGTCTGACAAAGGCTCAACACACTGACAAAAATATACAAAGAAGTTATATCAGTTAAATCCCATCCTCCGCATTAATCAAACAACTAAAACCTAGCATCAAAATCTTACTTAGAACACTACATACGTATCCCTAAACAATACAGCTTTACATATACCAACATACGAATAAAAAGAAAAAGAATACAGCTTAGAACACAAAAACCGAAGCGCGTACTGTACCATAAACCCATATACAAAATCTCTGACATACAAATGGACTATACGTCACTAAACCTGTCTAGAATATGTCCTGTATACCCAATACAGACTAAAACTTAACATCAAGAACATTAGCAAAGACACCAAACCGGTATCAGGGTACAGACCATAATTATAAACTTTAAAAAGAATCGCATCATACAATATAAAATATTACATACCGTCTGACCCATGACAAAGCTCAATACAATAAGAAAGGATACATATATATATATATATATATATATATTATATATATATATTATAATATATATATATATATATATATATATATATATAATATATATTATATATATATATAGATATTAATATATAGTATATATATTGTATATATATATAAATATATATTATATATATATATATATACACAAACACACGTACACACAAAATGTTTCAAACAAAATCACATTAATCATACCATGCACTGTATGCACAAAGCAAAATCAGTATATCAGTATATCTCATTCAGTCAACAACCAGCACGTAACATAATACAAACTAAAACACACTTCATGTCGCAAATAACTTATTACTCAAGAATCAAGTTATACAAAGACTGATACACATCAAAATAATACATAAAAAAATCTGCTATAATAACCACCGTCTGAAAATTGTATATCTAACCAAAACGGAGACCTGAGCTCTACATCCACACTTGGATGCACATAAAGTCTCAATGAAAACCCAGGAACCCATTCACAAAACCCACATTCACAACACACTCACTGACCCCACACCCCCCAGGAGTGGCGAGCCCGCTGTGACCCCCTGACTCCCTCCAACTATGAAAACCCCTTCAACGCACACATTATATCAATCACAGATTTACGAGAATCCCTAACGTTAGCATTCTATACCCCTCTAGAGCCTGATACACACTCCTCCATACAAATCGTGGGCACACATCGTACGATAGGAACGTTACCGCAAGAACCTTCCTTCTCTCCTCACTATCCCCCTCTCCCCCTCACACCCACGACCATATATAATAATCTACCATGATATAATCTAAAGCTCTTATGAAACACCCTCGTCAACCCACCCAATCTAGAACTTAAAGCACGCAAACCGACACCCCACCCCCCCCAAACCCTCTGTACCAACCCTACTTAACCAACAACTACCTCCTCTAGCCCTTCACCAAAAGTATACTACATTAACGCTGTCTCATCCCCCTCCACAGATACGCACACACTCCCACCCTCTACAACCTGTTCTGTTTCGAATTAATATCTCACCAGACGAAGGATCCCATGCAGAAAACGAAACATCACCTCACGCGCCCGAGGGTTTAACTTCATTTACTAAATCTAAACCAAATACTCTTCCACGCATACATGGGGAAACAAACCCTCAACTGGGACAACGCACCTACTCTACAAGTAACCTACACAAAACCCTTCTACGACCTTTCTCAGTTCCCTAACCAACATCACACAGCCCTCAAAACGAATTCGCATCTCCCTCAATCCATTCCTCTCGATAACACATACCCACCTGTCGTGTATCCTTCCCAACTGCCCTGCGTTCACAACACACCCTCACGCAACATCTCCATTTTAATAAACACACATTTAGCCACTCCGTTCAAATCCATCAACCCCAACCCACCCTGACTTTAACAGTAACATTACAACTTATCTCCGTAACCAATCACATCACAACCTGAACCCCACAAAAATTGTACACAACCGTCTTAGAATCCCCGCAAAATCGCAGTCCCTTAATTTGAACACTGCTGCAACATGCCAAATCTTTCTATAACAATAAAATGTTTTACGACTATCACTTTCTGTATAAGAGTTAGGTGCTGGGTCTCAGAACACCTAGACGCACCACGATCCTATTCCAATAACCTATCGCGAGTTTCCTATCCACCCGCGCCGCAACATGTCATCCTTATAAATAATACCACAAATCTTTAACGTCATCGCCCCATTCTCAAACAACATTACATCACCCCCCACACCCCCCACCCAGAACCCAACCCTCAAGCACCTTACTTTGCATCTATTTAAACTGCATTCCCGTGGCACTCCAAATAATTGCACAACCATCGCCAACACTCCCATTAACTATCCTCACGAATGGAGAACAGTGGTGTCGTCAACATATCCAATTAACCCGGCACGAGGCCCTCCCTACCGCGCCCCACTTCCTCACATGGCGTACAAAGCTTTGGGTCAACCAATCTATAAAAAGAAAGGGTCCTGGAAACACGCACACAATATTTTGGGACTTGGGGCATCCCTGTCTAAGGCTTCTTACCATTGCAAATTCCCTCCCCATACGCCCATTAAGCTGTATCCATCCCCTCATTTTCTCGCCCCCTTGTACACGTATTACCCACTCGACATTTCCTCCCCAAAACCCTGTCTCCTAAGTATACCTGCAAAGCTCCCCTTTCCCTCTATCATAAACCCCCTGGCCAATTCTAGACCACCAACGCCGTCCCCTCCACCCCACCCTTATCTTCCACAAAACTTCTGAGTATTCCCATGTCCTTTCAAATCATCGACCTTCCCGGCTAACACACAAACAACCAAACTGAGATTTTGACACCACCCTCCCCACAGCACATTTGAACCTATTACCTAAAATTTTTGCAAACACCTTATAGTCTGCACACATCAGCGATATGGCTCGGTACTCCCGAAGGGTGGGCTGCCCCTTGACCTTCGGGACCAACACTACAACTGCTGTTACCTGCTTCTCCCCCAACTTACCCTTCTCCTTCATACAATTAAATAACCTAACTATAAATCCCCTTATTAACGTACAATGTTGTAAATAAAATTCTACAGGGAGACCGTCAATACCCGGAGCTTTCCCCTTCCTCATTCCCCTTAAAGCATTCTCTATTTCCTCTGCCGTAATAATCCCACCTAAAGCCTTTCTATCACTATTTCCTATAATTACACCGTCACATACTTACACACCTTGTCCAAAACGCCACGTCACCCCCCCCCCCCCCCCCCCCCACTGTTCCAGTACTTCTCGACCAAGCCTAGCCTCCGCATACCGCCACACATCCCCTTCGTGTTCGTATCTCGCCTGCTCTGGTCTATAATTCCCAACCCTCTCTCCGTTACCTCTAAACATGGGAAATATGCTGTTACCGCCTGCCTATGCTTTTGATGCCGCCAAAAACACACGCTGACGGCTTGTCGCCCCAAAGCAACTTCTTTCTTCCAACCCCTGCCTGCACCCTTACAGCTTGAACGTTTTCATTTTGCAACACCCACAACCTCCCCTTTATTTCAGCTATTTCATCATAGAAAATTATTCCCACCCACCCCCCCGCCCATAGCAACCTCTAACCTACCTCTACATAGTAGCCATCCATATTTTAAATTATTAATACGTTTTCCTTCTCCTCACAATTAAATTTTCTAATCCTTTCCTTTGCAACACTATCCCACCATGTCACAATGTCATCCACTCACCCTTCTTTCCACACTAAGCTCCCGTCCATAGGACAGAAAACCCCTCCAACCCCTCCTCATCACTTATATTTAATTTCCAATAACTCCTATATTATGTCCGCGAGCGTCCCCCCACCCAACCTCCACCACCACTTACCCATATCTGACATTGTAGCCTCAAACAGCACAGAAAGATTTCACATCCCTCCCTGAGAAGGTACAACTCTTGTCTAGTCCTCGCAGCATATCCAACCTCCTGACAAACGTATAATTCAGTCTCCCGACACCGCCCCCCCAAAGGGCATCACTGTAACCTAACACCCTTATAAATCCCAAAGAGCCAAAGACATATATCCAGCCCCTTTTGGGTCCACATCAGCCAACCGCCTGATACACTATTCCGTCCCCACCAACTATCGCCACCGCTGCAGTGCACTTAAGAAAAACACAAGATCCTCAACACACAAATCATCTTTACCTTTATGTTATTTCGCCTGCGCATACACACTCCAGAAAGGGACACAAAACGCTTACCCATCCACCACCCTCCATCCATCACGCAAACCACCCTGCCCTCCCCCTCCTCCTCGCTTCCTGCAAACAACCGGGCTCGTCTCCCTTATTAAAATCCCACACCACCTTTTAGACGGGGAGATGGCAGGGTAACTACTCGAAAACCTGCCACCCCAACACCCTATAACCCTCCTTTTAAAATTATGCTCCTGCAGGAACAACAACATCCACTCTAATATTGATTTATTCAGTAAATTACGAAACCAATCTCCTTCATTTACAGACATACACCAGGCCCTAATAAAGTTTCCACCCCTCTTCCTCTCACACTCTTTACAACTCCAGAGCTTGAATTTAAGTTTGGACACCTTCATAGTGCTCTCCTCCCTTCCCCTTCTTCCGGGCCTCCTATCATGGCTACCACCACCTACACCACTACCATCACACTTCACCTCAGTCTGTTTCCAGGCCTTTGTGCAGAGCGTAAGAACGTCATCAGAATCTGGATGTAGCCGCCACTCTTATTTCTTCGTGACAGTCATGTTACACAGATGCTGCTCTCGATGACCCCACCTCCACCTTAGAATGGTTTAATGATTCAAACGGACGACTCCAAACCACCATCACGTCCCCAAATTATCATATCACCGACTTTCTGGAAGCGACGACTCTCCGATACACCACGCTCAAGATGTATACGTCCCTCTCTGCCGGTGACAAAGTCTTCACACCTCTCACCAATTCCTCCTCAATCTCAAGAACCTTCTGGAAATTTTGCTGCTCCTCCTTATCCACAGAGACGACACCTGATCAGGCAGCTGGGGCGGGACTCCAACACACCCCAGTCCTTGTGCCCGAATCTACATCTCGCTCCACAATACACCACGCCCTCCTCCGATGTTTGTTCTTCCTCACCCTGCCACCTTTTGAAGCAGGGGCTGCGACGTCCACCACAGTCCCAGGCACACTCCTTCGATTGTCAGCAGGGCGCCGCAAAGTGAATCCATACTCACCACATAGGCGGCACGTAACGTCTGTTGTCCTGGGTACATTACCATTACCTGCGGTCCTGAAAATCCTTGTAGAGTACACAATGACGTATTGGGTGCCTCAAAGTCATTTTTTTTGAGGTTGAAAAGAACCCTCTGGAAAACCAGCATAGGCTCCTGCCGCCCACGTACCATGTTGAGCATATTATTATTATTATAATAAAAAAGAAGCGCCAAGCCACAAGGGCTATACAACATGTTGAGTATAATGCACCGTCCCATACGTCTCAAAAACTTTACCTTATATCATCCGCCTCGTCGCCTCACAGGGAACGTTGCGTAACTTGATCCACGTATAATGCCGTGAAACATCTATCATTCTTACACTGACAGCTGGTGTGACGCTAAGACTTACGTCCTGAAACCTGGTGACTAACGATTCATAAACCGTAGCTGATAGCAGTTTGACGAAAATTCTTTGGCCTCCATTTTATGCTACAAACAATTGTCCAGCCAATCACTAATCTGTATGCCATATTCCTCATGATCTTTGCAATAAGACTTGCGCAGAACTAGGCGTTATCGTCCTTTAAGTAGTTCAATGCCTAGAGTATTTTTATCTGGCGTCTCAGACTAACCGCCATCTTAACAATCCAGTGGCACCTATGTTGTTAGCAGAGGCGTGACAGCACCACTTCACCATCCGCTTGCAGCCAGGTAACTGACAACACAGAGGGTGCAGAGCACACCGCACTCTACTGTGGTCAGGAAGCGAAATGTCAATTATCAGTATAAAAAGAGTTAATAAGAGCGACACACAAAGGTTATCACAAAAGTATCTTTTTAATTTTTCCAAAATCCCAAAAGAAAAGCAAATAGTGTGAGGGAAAAGTAGGCGTGCGTGGGGTTAAGGTTGTTCGAGGCAACCAGGAACCATTAGCGATTACGTCGCTCACCCCCCCCCCCTCTGGCGGGCTGGGGCGAAACTAGTTCTTGGTGTCTGATTTCTTCAAATTCTACTCTGGTAATATTGACCTTACCTGGTGTGGTTGAAGTTTGAAGAGTCACTTCACCTCCACTCTCTCCCAATAGGAGTGTGATCTACCAGGAGTATTACTGTTTATTGCTTTCTTTTGTTGCTGTTACCAGCAATGATTTTTGTCATTTATCATTCTTTTCCATTCTTAAATGTTTATATTATCTGAAACTATTGGTAACCATTTATTTTTTCTTATTACCAGCTCTGTTCCTGGCGTGGTCATCCAGGATAGACGCCAGATAAAGGAGCAAGACATTGTTAATGGGAACTTATTAACATTATATTGACTACTACCGGCCCTTGTTTATTCTGCTGTGGTGCTGCTCCAACCAAGTGGGTAAAGGAATTCCAAAACACCGGACTTCACCATCCGCCCCAGGATAACCATCACTTTACTACCAGAATATCTTTCCAGGCCTTACCTACTCCTCCCAACCTACAAGAACCAATGGCCACTTTTTTTATTATATTTAAATTTAAAGTAAAATCTCGAAAACTCATTATTCTTATTTTTTCCTAGTCGTTCCTTATTTATTTTTCCATTAGGTTATTGTTCAGATGGAAGCGTTCTACTGACAAATAGAACTAAATAATTAAGAAAACTTAATTTCACTTAACCTTAGGGGAAACTAATTTATTTTTATTAATAGTAATCTAGTGCAACAAGTCAGTCACCCCTTGAAGTACATTACTTCAGCTTTAAACTATAAATAACAGAATAAAACCCAACAAAAACTAAGTTGTTTGAACCCGAAAAGTCATTCACAAAACCAACTTCATTAATAAAAAATTTCACTTTAAAACTTACACAACCTACCATCAAGGTAACATTGTCTTCCAAACACAATATATTCATCAACATTAAGTTTTATTTTAAAGGCTGATCACTAAATACATTATTCTGTTATTATTACACAGAAAAGACAATTGCACCTACACAGTCCTTAAAATAAGTTGTTTCATCTGAGTCAGTCAATAGCGACAAACTAGTTGGGATTTTTTTTTTTTTTATTTTTTTTTTTTTTATTTCGCCCGGTACTTCCCGGCCCAGGTCTTTTCCAAGTATGGTGACCCGCCTTTGCTCCCTATCTGGGGAGTATATCCGTTGGATTATATAGCAATTGTGAAAAAAAAAAAAATTTTGGGGAAAAAAAATACCAGTCGATTCACTTAAGAATTGTCCCTTAAAGATCAGGAGTCACTCGCCAGCCACAGTCACAGGCCACCAACACCAGTGCTTGATGTATCGTTGTTCACAGGTTACCAACGCCAGTGCTTGATGTATCGATGTTCACAGGCCACCAACACCACAGACCTATGTATCATTGTTCACAGGTCACCAACACCAGTGCCCTACGTATCATTGTTCACAGGTCACCAGTGCCCCATGTATTACTGTTCACAGGCCTCCAACACCAGTGCCCCATGTATTATTGTTCACAAGCCTCCAACACCAGTGCCATATGTATCATTGTTCACAGGCCACCAACATCAGTGCCATGTGTATCATTCTTCACAAGCCTCCAACACCAGTGCCTTATGTATCATTGTTCACAGGCCTCCAACATCAGTGCCCTATGTATCATTGTTCACAGGCCTCCAACATCAGTGCCCTATGTATCATTGTTCACAGGTCTCCATCAGTACCCTATGTATCATTGTTCACAGGCAACCAACACCACAGCCCTATGTATCATTGTTCACAGGCCACCAACACTAGTGCCCTATGTATCATTGTTCTCAGGCAATCAACTCCAGTGCCCTATGTATCATTGTTCACAGGCCACCAACACCAGTGCCCTATGTATCATTGTTTACAGGCCACCAACACAGTCCAATATTCCAGCAAAACTAGTTGTATATACATTTCATCAATAATGAATGTTTGAAGGTTATCCAATAAGGCGTTTTCCAGAAAGAATAAAATGCTTAATATAGAAAAAAGTTTTTCCGAGAATGTTCCGAAAATAATCAAGTCTCTCCTTGATACACAAAAATACTTAATAAAAACTATTTTTTTTTTTAGCAGGTTTTCCTTTACGTTTATATCAATTATAAATTATCTCACCTCATTTAAAACTTGACTTTATGTTTCAAGAGTTTTTTTTTCACAAATTGCTTAAAAAAATCCAACTGGCAGAAATTAAATACAGTGCCATATCAATGAAAAAAAAATACTTGCCATCACAACAATCTTTGGTTTTACACTGGAATAAGGAATTTTTAAATTTGGAAAGTGAAATCATCACAGGTCCAAAGTTAGCGAGTCAAACATTGTTAATAAAATCCCACACGAGAAAGTATGAGACGATCAAGGGAAGACATTCGAGTAATGATCAAATTCCCAAAATTTTATAGTAATTTTTAAAGAATAATTTCCAATTTACTTACTAATAAACTTTATGGATGGTCATATCATATAAATGATTTATAAATTTTCTGGCGATCAAAAAATAATTTTAGTTATTAAATGTAAATAATCTTAATTTTTTATTCAATAAATAGAAAATCGAGAACTTTTGGAAGTCACTAGAGAGTGGGGACAGTTTGAAGCCGATCAGACCAGTAATTCTCATTCTCCAGTTATGGTATTTTATAATGAATTCGAAGTTTCCATTACCATTTGTTAATATTTTATTAATTCCCCCCCCTACACACACAAACAACATATTAACGTGAACTTTCAAGGTTGTTCAGCTGCGCCAGACATTAAACACTGAAGACGGTTACGAAAAGACACAGGAAATGATTTTTTTTTTTACATAATAATTACACGCAATACAACCACAACAGGCTGTGTTAACAATGAAGACGCCGTTGCAAGACAGCAACAGATAACGGAATTTCTCTGAAGCAAGATAGCTGGTTTTCCAGAAACGCCTTCTGCCTTGCCAGAGAATATCTCTACCTTTTTTATCATATTGCTATAATCATGGGGACCCGGCTAAACCCGTAGGTTATAAACAGCGCACGTGGGGGGGGATGGAAGGTATTCAGGCTCAGTTTCAAGGAACCGGAGCACAGATCCAATTCCATAGATCAAGAGCACCTCACCAGCGTCAAGGAACTCCCTTCAGGGTATTACCCGTAACTAAGCAGCTAAACCCGTAAGGGTCAACAGCCTGTCCTCCTCTCTGTTTAATGTCTTGCAACAATACATTGTTCGTGGAGACGCACGAGAGTGAGAAGATCTAGAGCTGAAGACTTGCAATCTCCATGTGGCTGCTTCTGCATTATATTACATATACAATGATCAACTCTACACCAACATACCTGAATTTTCACCTCTGTCGTCCTGTGACCTGAGAGGCAGCTTTAGATTGGGGGGGGGGGGGGGGGGGGGGGGGGGGGGGGGGGGGGGGGGGTAAGAAAGATGGAGAAGGTTCTTACTGGTAATAACTTGCCAGCGGCCAGGTCTGGCAGGCCTCGCCCGGGTCTGGTCTCTGACCAGGCCTCGTGCTATGCCAAATGAAGGCAGTTGTTTCAACACTTGAGTCAGTGACGGTCCGTGACACTTGTTTACTGCTCCCTTTAATCGGCTCCTAGTAACACTACACAAAGATTTTTATAGGCTTCTCGCAGTGAGAACGAAAAACGAAAAGTTTGGAAATTTAAAAAACTAACTGAAAATCACTTAAAAATCCCTTCTGAGGATAGCTTAATAAGATACATAGTAAGGTTTCTTGTGACATCCTACAACACACAACACTATCTTATGACATCCCTACACACTCAACACTATATCTTTGTACATCCTACACACTCAACCACTATCTTGAACCCATCCTACACACTGCCAACACTATCTTGTGACATCCTACCAGCTGCAAATCACTATACCCTGTGGACATCCTTAATCCTACACACTGCAACAACTATATCCTGTGACATCCTACACACCAACACTGTATTCTTTGACACCTACACACTGCAACACTGTAATCTCTTGCGACATCTAAAAAAACAAACTGCAACATATCCTCACACTGGCAACACTATCTTGTGACACCCTACACACTGCAAACACTATATCAACTGTTTTGATTTTATCGCACATAATCAATAACACTTTGTGCATCTACATTTCACACTATATCACTCACTGTATCACTAACACTTAACACATAATATTTACGCCCTCTAACACACACATTCGGTCATTACCTCACACAACCTAACTGATCACATTTCGCTGACACGTAAGTTGAGGCAGAGCCACTGAACCAGCTCTCTCAAACCACTGTTCACCTGTCAAGTGTTTTGTCATATTTCTGTAAGGTGGCTGTCAGTGGTCAAGACATATCTGGAACTATTTGAATAATATTATTTATTTATTAACAGCTCATTTTTTTATTTATATTACGAATTTAATCTAAATAACTATAGCTAAATACCTCAGAAATGTTTCACTGATCCAAAGTTACTTAAAATCGTTTTCACACGACAGACTCTACTAATGAGCTAACACCACCCGTGCTGTATAGCCCTTGGGCTTAGCGCTTCTTTTTGATTAAATAAAAAAATACACTCACCCCGTGACGTCACTCCAAGTGTTGTACCTAACTTCTGGTCAGTGTTTTAAGCTCTGGTCATATGTCTTGAAACAAAGGGTATATACTTAGAGGGTTGTATTTCTCCCAGAGAATATACATCCTGAGATATACAACCTATTTTAGTGATTGAATTAATTGTGTGTTAGTGAACAGCTTACCAAGCAGCCTTTATGACCCAGTGTAGTTGACTGGCAGATTGTGTAATTGATCGTCTGTTCATGAACTCAGAAACCAGCGTTTCAGAGTCACTTAGACAGTTATGGAAGAAATTTAAAAATCGCCCTGTTGGCGATTGACAGATCAAACTAGGATTAGAAGGAAACTCACAAGTAAGACCCACCTAAGGGCGAGAGGGAAGTGGGGATAGGTGCAGAATTGGTGGGGAAGGAGGAAATAAAAAAGAAAAAGAAAAAGTGTCCGGGCTAAACCCAACCGCAAGGCATATTAAGGCATAATAAGGGCATAAAAATAAATCATGTGCTGCGCTCTCTGTCGTCGCATTCGTATCTCGTATCAACTCAAGAACGTCCACGCAAATCGGGCTAAGGGCAGGAAGTAAGGTGGCTCCAAATGACACCCAGCAAGCCGCTCCATCGTACTGCACAGAGAACGCCCTCTCCACGACAATGGCAATTAAAGATGAGGTGGAGAGATAAAAAATAAATAGCAAAGATGGTAATCTGTTGCAAAAGAAGAGGAAGATTGCTGGGGAAAATTAAGTGTATCGAGGAGGGAGGAACAGTTCGTAAAGAGCTCGGAAGAGATTACAAGACTGCGAGGGCATTCTGACAGATTCGTCAGATAAAAAAGTTCTGTGTTCGTGGTATGTCTCCAAGTCTGTCAAACGCCACGATTCGGATACGTTGGAGGCTTCAGTGCGTTAGCCGTTAGAGTAGTTAAGAAGGCAAGGGGAGTGTAAGTGATGATAAGGCCTATAATGCTGTTGTATAAGTGAAGCTTGGAGGCAGGACCCCGCACCTCTCAGTTTATTGAGCTGAGGAGAGTTCAATCCCGCAACAGCTGTATAGGAAGTGTGTGTGGTTATAATGCTCAACTTGGAGTCAAGGATAACTCCAAGTACTACTGTAGAAAATGTTCATGATATGAGTATTCCGTACAGGACCAGTTTTTTAAGTCGACAGGAGCAGGGGTCCCACGTCTTTTATAAAAAAAAGTTATCTTGGACTTGTTGACTTGTTTTTATTAGCCATAATAGTTCCAATGCGATAACCTATCGAACTATCGACCTCGAGTTGTATTCCGTGTGTAAGGAATCTATTGTTGCCGTGTGCTTTGAACTGTGAACACGTCAGTGGTGACGCGTGTACTTAGCTCAGTGGTGACGTGTACTTAGCTCAGTGGGTGACGTGTTACTTACACAGTGGTGACGTGTACTTAGCCAGTGGTGACGTGTACTTAGCTCTGTGAATACCTGTTTGTGTGCTCTCTGTGAATCTGGTAACCAGGAATGCCCTCTCTTGAGCAAACTTTAACCAGCAGATGAGAGAAGAGCTCAGGAGGGTGGCTAAGGAATGGAAGATACGGCGATTATGAACGGAGGAGAACAAGAGGAGTCGTAGTAATCCTCCTGTTGTGAGTCCCCAGGTTAAGAGGGGAGCTTGTCAGTGCCCGTCAACATGGAACCGAAGCAGAAGATCAAGAAACGGTTGGAGAGGCAGAAACAACGAGAAACCAGAAGACTACCGTGGAAACTTTCCAAACTCATTCTCGGTGCCTACCTGACGAATGTGATGTTCTACTGGAATGCCACAACGAGCACACCAAATAAGCATTGGCAGACGTAAGACATCCCTCCCTAGAAACTCCAACGAAGACCATCGAGTAACGTACTTGAAGAATTCTAACAAGTGGTGTAACTTTACCTCGCGAATGTGAGTCGACTACTCCTGCAGCATCACGACGGACGACGCCAAGGAAGGTAAAAACATTGTTTGTTGTTGGGGATACCAATTAGGTACATGGATAGGGCATTCTGCATGAAGGATAGGAGTAGGAGGCAGAGCGTGTGTTTTCCTGGGGCTTGGATGAAGGATATTGTTAGCCATCTGGATGACAATCATGAGAGGTAATGGGAGCAATCCTATTATCTGTCTCAGTGCTGGAGCAACGATGTTGGCAGACGTAGGAGTGAGGACCTGATTAGCAGGTATAGGTCAGCATAGATATAATTAGTAGGAAGGGTGGGAAACCTGTCATATGTGGCATTTTGCCAAGGAGAGGAGTTGGAAATGAATGGTTGTTCCAGAGCAATTGGTGTCAATTGCTGGCTGGACAAATACTGTAAGGAAAAGGCGGTAACATTCATTGACAACTGGGACCTCTTTTATGGCAGAAATGACATGTATGCCAGGGATGGGGTTCACTTATCTAGGTGTGGGGTGGGAGCACTGGCCAACGCAGTGGAGGGAGCTGTTAGGTCTTTAAACTAGGAATAGTAGTGGTATGGGTTTTGGCGGAAAACTGTGAAGTCGCAGGGTAGTAACATGAGTACTAGGAGAACTAGTAATAGGCAAAATGAGGTGGATATTGGAAAGCCAGTGGCACTAATTGACAAGGACAGTAATAGGTTTAGTGGAATAACAGAAAGGAGCAGGAAGGGTAAAGAGAGAGGAGGGTCATTAAATATTTATTACACAAATAGTCACAGTGCTAGGAATAAGATGGACGAGTTGAGACTAGTTGCTAGTGCAGGTAACATAGATGTATTTGCCATTACTGAGACGTGGTTCAATTCAAAAAGTCGGGACATGCCTGCAGAATGTCACATTCAGGGTTTCAAATTGTTCCAAGTAGATAGAAGTATCGGGAAGGGGGGTGGGGTGGCACTGTATGTCCGAGATTGCTTGAACTGTTGCATAAAAACGGGTATTAAGTCTGAAGTAACACATACAGAGTCTGTTTGGATAGAATTTTCAGAGGGGCATGAAAAATTAATTTTAGGTGTGAAAACCCTTTCCCCCCAAATTTTAGATAGGGACCGGGGGACTATAGGAGGAAATTGTTGGGGGCCACAAGGCACGATAATGTAGAATTCTAGGGATTTTAAACTTTAGTCATATGTTTGGGAATTTCTTGACGGGGAATTTAGAATTTTTAAACGATTTCTTAGAAAGTAGTTCGGATTGTTTTTTGGGCATTTGTGACAAAACCCTACAAGGGGTAAAAACCTGTTTGATTAGTTTGGCAAACAAGAACCCCTTGTTAATTTTTTAGAATTTCAGAGGAACTGGTGTAGCGCCCACAAACTTAAAACATTTAGAATTGAATGGAAGTTGATAGTGGGGATAACTCATAACAGCCCCAATTTTCGCTTAGCAGATTACGATGGGCTTGGGAAAACACTTAAATCTGTTGATGGGGTAATAAAAGGACTATCAAATGACATTTTTCTGAACACAATACGTGCTCAAAGAACTTTTTAAATCCCTAAAAGGGAAATTAATAAAATAAAATGACCCAAAAGGGATGAATAAATAGGCTAAATATCACTGGGGCATAAAAAGGGAATTTATAGGAGTATTAAAAGGGGCGAGGGTCATCTTAAATCAGTATATGACATTAAGAGGGGCATTTAAAAAGGGGGTAAAAAAAGCAAAAGGGGCTAGAATTAAAGTTTTGGGGATTCTAAAACTAACCCAAAAAATTTTTTCCGGTATATAGAACAAAAGTCAAGGGTAAGTAGGGCCCCCTTTAAAAAATAACTATGGCATCTTACACAAAGAAATGAAAAGTGCTCGATTTTAAATATTATTTTTTCTCGGTTTTTACACGGGAAAACACTAAAAATATTCCGGGAATAAATTTTTATAGGGGGACAGAAGAAGATAAATTATGTAACACACAGTCACTAGTGAAATGGTTGTGAAGCAGATAGACCGACTGAAGCAAAATAAGTCACCGGGGGTCCTGATGAGGTTTTTTCAAGGGTTCTTAAGGAATGCAAAATGGAAGTCTGTGAACCATTAACTAATTTTTTTTAATTTTCTCTTCAAACGGTGTAGTGTCCTGATATGTGGAAGAAGGGGCTAATGTAATTCCTATTTTTAAAACAGGGGACAAGTCGTTACCGTCAAATTACCGCCCAATAGCCTGACCCTCAATTGTAGGCAAATTACTAGAGTAAATTATAGCTGAGATTATAAGAAGCCATCTAGATAAGCATAGCTTGTTTAAATTTGATACTCAGCATGGATTCACAAGAGGCCGGTCTTGTCAAAACAATTTATTAACTTTCTTCAGTAAAGCTTTTGAGGCTGTTGACCACGATAAAGAATTTGATTTATTTACTTAGATTTTATTTAAGGCATTTGATAGAGTCCGCACCAAAGACGTTAAAGAAGTAGCAGCTCATGGCATTGGGGGGAAGGGTGCTCTCGTGGATCGAGTCATGGCTCATTGACAGGAAGCAGAGAGTGTCCATAAATGGGGTTAAATCCGAGTGGGGATCTGTAACAAGTGGCGTTCCACAGGGATCAGTCTTGGGCCCGTTGTTGTTTATAATATATATCAATGATCTTGATGAAGGAATTACTAGTGATATGAGCAAATTCGCCGGGTGAACACGAAGATAGGTAGGATAATTGATTCAAACGTAGATGTTAGGGAACTTCAGGAGGATTTAGACAAACTCTACTCTTGGTCAGAAAAGTGGCAGATGCAGTTCAATGTAGTAAATGCAAGGTTCTGAAGCTCGGGAGTGTCCATAACCCTAGCACTTATAAGTTAAATAATGTAAAAACTTTGCCATACAGATTGCGAAAAGGACTTGGGGGGTTTTGGTAAGCAGCAACCCTTAAACCAAGACAGCAATGCCTAAGCGTTACGTAAAGTAAAAGGACACAAGTGCAACTAATGTGACATTTATTGTGGCAAACGTTTCGCTCTCCATGAGCTTTATCAAGCCATTCAATGGCTTGATAAAGCTCATGGAGAGCGAAACGTTGCCACAATAAATGTCACATTAGTTGCACTTGTGTCCTTTTACTTTACATATTGTCGGTAATTCTACCAACTTTATTACAAGCGTACGTAATAAGGCAAATAGATTACTGGGATTTGTATCAAGAAGTGTAAGCAACAGAATTCCAGAGGTCATACTGCAGCTTTATACATCATTAGTAAGGCCTCACCTAGATTATGCAGCTCAATTCTGGTCTCCATATTACAGAATGGACATAAATTCGTTAGAAAACATTCAGCGTAGGATGAATAAATTAATACATAGCATTAGAAATCTTCCTTATGAAGAAAGATTGAAGACTCTTAAGTTACATTCACTTGTTAGACGAAGAATGAGAGGAGACCTGATCGAAGTGTATAAGTGGAAGATAGGTATTAATAAAGGGGATATTAACAAGGCTTTGAGGAATCTCTCCAAGAGAAAACCCGCAGTAATGGTTTTTAAATTGAAAAATTTGTTTTAAAAAGGACTAGGAAAGTTTTGGGTTTGGGAAAGGGAGTTGATGAGTAAAACATCTACCTAGTTGGGGGATTGAGGCTAGGCTTTGGGGTAGTTTCAAAATTTTGGTTGGGTAAGAAAAGGTGGGAGGGGGTTTGGGTTTGAGGGGACTTGCACTGGGGCTTGTTTCTTGGGGGGCATTGAAAAAATTGGGTTGGTCCCAAAAGTTTGTTAGTGGGATGAATTGTAAAGGCCCGCCTGTATGGCCAAAGGGCCCGCTGCGTGTTCCCCCTTTCTTATGTTCTTATGTTCTTATAAAGGGGAGAGTGGTTTAAGTATATGGGGTTTAGGCTGTCATGCGAGTAAAAAAAAGATGTAGGGGGAAAAGACAGAGACTTGTGGGACTCCGGCATGAAGGGTGAAATAGTCAAGGTTTTTTTCCTGAACTTTATGACAAGTGCGGCCATCAAGGAAAATGCATAATAATTTTTCATATTTACTGGAAAATCAAAGGAGGGGCAGATTTTTGGGCCCTTTTTTAGTAAAATACTAGGACGGTGTTTAAAAAACGTCTTGTGTGGCGGGGGGTTGTTGTTTCCAATCTGCGTTAGTTTAGTAGGTTTTTAAGGTGAGTTTGTCTTTTGTTCACAAGTTGTCAAAAGTCATCCCCCAAGATTTTTTAGCAGGATTATGGACCCTTTTGATCTTTGGGGCTGTAAAATTTTACCCGTTGTTAGGTAAGACACTATGCAACAGTTAGGGATCTTTATTATGAAACGTTTTTCGCCACACAGTAGGCTTCTTCTCAATCAGAAAAGTTGATAAAAAGCAGAAGTACTTTAAGACGATTAATCATCCATCCCCTTAAAGTTTTGAGGGGGTATCCCCCCGTTGGAGAAGAGCATTGTTCCATATATGAAACAATATGGAGAAGAAGTGACAG
>NW_026465658.1:0-14093 GCF_026875155.1 Cherax quadricarinatus
ATACTTAAAAATTTCAGTTAAATTTATAGTAAGGCTTGGTGATAATCTGGCTCTTAAGAAAATTATGTTTTATTTTATAATCAAAAAGAAGCGCAAAACCAAAATAATTATGTATTATTATGTATAAAGGGTTTCTAGACAAGCACTTAGTCTGATAATAATTTTTTAAAAAATAAAAGAAAATACATTATCAAACAACAGAATTTTTTTTTTAATTTTTTTTATTTGTGGCCCTAGCAGGATGGTACTGGAATTTTCATAAAGGGGTAGGGGTTAGGGAATTGGATAGGGAAACTTATCTTCAAGCAGCATTATTATTTTTTTTTGGGTTTGAAAGGTTTTGGGGGTTTTCCCACTCTCCTATGCATTCCTTGGCACTGCCATGGTCAGTTAACCTTAATTTAACCCCTTGATAAAATTCACAACTGTGTTTTAAAAAACTATTTATAATTTCCAGTTTTTAAAAATTACTTTACAAAATCACTATTTTATTTTATCTAAGTGACATGAAAAATTCTGGTCAACAGCAATTAAAATTTGTATTAATAAACAGAAAAATGTGACAGTGTGCATACCAAAAAAAAAAATAGTTGGAAAATATTTATCAAATATTTGTCAGCCAAACTCTATACCATACCTGGCTACACAGCCATACACAACTGTAGGCCAGACCAACTAGGAGGTGGCACAACTATATACTACTCTGATGAGCCTGAATGTATAAATTCTACTTGCACAAGGGACAAAACATGGTGAATATTTTATATTTGCTAAATTAAATCCCAAGACCTCAAAAAAACCTTTAACAGTTGGAGCTATCTACAGAGTACCTCACTCCAATATTTACTCATTTAGTGAAAACAAAAGAAACATGGTAACTGATACACAAATGAACAACCCCACCTGATATTATCAGGGACTTTAACAAACCTCCTCCATGACCATGACCTTCATGTAACTGAATTCTCAAACACTATGAGCAGCTGCTTACTTCTGCCAACAATAACAAAACCTAAAAGAATCTCAGAGATAATGCCCCTTTACCAAAACCCCATCTGGACAAACACTATATCCCCATTAACATCAGGCATAATCATAGATAACACCACTGACCACTATCCCACCTTTCTCATAATCAACTTAAGTAAATGGCCTCAGGGCACAACTTTGATCACCTTCCGACTGCATGATGATTCATCTGTTTTTAATAGCTTTATTACGCAATTAGTAACATTGACTGGCAAAATGAGCTAGCAGTTGATCTTGACACAGATGAATGTTTTAATATTTTCTTACAAAAAAACCCAAAACCCCTATAACATGCATTTTCCCTATAAAAACTAAGCAATCACAGCAAAGAGACTTAACAGCCCCTGGCTTACAAGCAGCATCCTCAAATCTAACGATAAAAAACATCTACACTATATGAAAAACATATACAATGGGTCTAATAACCAGAGATCTGGCTAAACGTTACTCGTCAATACTTACCACCCTAATAAGGAGGTTTAAAAGAAGTATTACAAAAACAAATTACATAGCATAAAAGGGGATAGACCTGGAAAACCTTATCTGAAATTCTAGGATTTAAAACGATGTCACAAAACAGAATGATCAACCTAATGAAACTAGAAGAACCTCCCTCCAATCAAGTGATACTGCCAACAAACTTAATGTCTTCTTCTCGACCGTAGGAAAAAAGCTAGCAAGCAGAATCCCAAGCTCAAACATTCAACCAAAAGACTACCTCACTGGCAACTACCAAATACTCTTTTTTTAGCAGCAACTAACTATACTGATATCTCACTCATCATCAAAACATTAAAGAACAAGGCAGGAGACCTAAATAACTTACCACCACTGATGTATAAAAAAAAGCTTCTCATGTATAGTCAACAATTATTGCAACTCTCTTTAACAAATCCATTGAATCTTCCACCTTCCCATCCATACTCAAGACAGCAAGGCTCAGCCCAATCCTCAAAGGAGGTGATCCAACTGAACTGAACAACTATAGGCTTATATTGAACATGCCCCTTCTATCTAAAATCTTTGAAAAATTAATTTACCAACAAGTCTACTCTTACTAGTATCCCACACCATACTCAACCCTAGGCAGTTTGGATTCAGACCAAAAAAAAAAAAAAGCACTAATGATGCAATTATACATATGCTAGAAACTAATATATATGGCACTCGGAAAAAAAAGAATTTTCATAGACTTACATAAAGCTTTTGATACAGTTGACCATGACCTATTGCACCAAAAGTTAGCCCATTACAGAATCAGAGGACACTCACTCAAATACCTAAAAATCCTATCTTAGCAATAGAAACCAGTATGTATACACAAATGGAGCTCACTCTACTACTCGACCTGTTCTCGTTGGGGTCCCACAAGGGAGTGTCCTTGGCCCACTTCTTTCTCATTTACATCAATGATCTACCAAACACATCCAAACTCCTTAAACCCATATCATTTTCAGATGACACTACTTATGTCTTCTCTCACCCAAATCCAACCATACTAACAGACACTGTAAATGTCCAGGCGCTGTATAATTTCCTCCGGGTTTAGCGCTTCCCCCTTGATTATAATAATAATAATGTAAATGCCAAATTGCTAAAAATATCTATTTGGGGATGACTACCAACAACATTACTCTCAATACGATAAAACTTACTTCATGATACATATTTGGAAACAGAGCTTCAAATGTACAAGCTAAAAATTAATGATAAATGGTTCACCCATTTCTAGAACACATACAGCAAATATTCAAGTCCCCAAAACAGCAGGCATCCTTTCAGAGATACAGTACTACATACCCCAATCAGCTCTTCTTGCTCTGTACCACTCTCTCATTTACCCTTACCATACCTATGGTATTTGTGCAGGGGGCTCTACCACAGCAAACCCCCTCAAACTTTTTAATAACCCAACATAAAGCTGCAGTCCGATTGATAACTAACTCCGGGCACTAGACAATATACTCTGCCACTTTTCAAGAGTCTTAACTTGCTTAATATACAAAACATCCACACTTTTTTATTGTGCCTAAATACATACACAGAACACTACACTCAAATATAAACCCTCCTCCAAAACTCCTCCTAAATAATACAAGGCACAAATCACTCTTTTAATATCCCTTATGTCCATCTCTCCCCATGCAAAAATGCTATGACATAAAGGGCCCTAAGATCTGGAATCATTGCCAGAACACACTAAAGGACCCCTGTCTGCAAATCTTTTAAAGGGTCTACTTAGAAATCACCTCATCACCCAAAATTCAGTCAAACCATACTCAATACCTACAAGTTACCAAAAGCTATTCAAAAAACTTCTAAATAATTTAAGAATGCTCAACTTAACCTTAATTTTACTTCATTACTGTATACAGCATCTCCTCATTTAGCAACGTACTAGTTTACCAATGCCCCGAACTTCATGGGCTCGCTGACCAGTATGCATGCCTAAATAACGTATACTAGAGCAGATTTTCTCTATTCTGTTTATTACAATACACAGTACACTACTGTATGAACATTTACAATAAACCAGAAATATTAAAATGGTGCAAAGGTAACATTAAAACAATATCAAAGATAGCTGACACAAACCCACTACCATTATAGTACTGTATGCTCCTCACTTAGCGACAAATTCGTTTACCAAGTGGTCTTAGGAACAAAAACCCCTTGTCGGGCAGGTCCAAAATTTCCTACTTAAAAGTGCCCCTTTTAAACGCTGCCCATCCTAACGCCCCGCCATCTGATTCCCGTTTCTTTAATTCTAACCAATCAAACCTTCCCGAGTCGCTTCGCAAAGTGATGAGGCTTTGCTGCCTTCCCATTGGTTGAAGTCAAAAATAAACACTCTGGCTGGCGTTCGCCCAGAGTGGGTTTTTTCCATCATTTGCCACTATTACTCTTGGTTTTTAAACTTCTACAATGTCGTAAGTACTGATTGCGTGTTTAGTGCGTAATGAATATTTTAAAAGCATTTTTTGATATATACATAAAGTCCGTGTGAAAGCATAATGTGAGTGTAGCACACAGTTGAAAAAAGTACAACAAAGGAAGTACGAAAATTTCGAAACCTGCCCTAAAGAAGCGACTAGTACAATTTCAGAAAAATAAATATTTATAAAAAAATTTCTATTGCTATATGAATTCTGTAGTGTCTGGATTCTATACAGAAGGCTTTTTTTGCCCTTTCCCGATCAATAAAGAAATTGTTTTATGGGACCCCTCCAGCACAAGGTCGAAATATGTCTGCATTTTGGAGACAGGACTCAAAACCCAGAGGTAGATGACCCAAAATTGCTGGATAGTGGTGATGAATATTTTTGCCCCCGGATTGCAAGGTGTCAATGTGATGAGGGGGAAAGAAGGCCGCCAAAAAGCAGAAATTATTGAAGAAAAAGAAAGGTATTATGATTGAGGAGTACCCTGATGAGGAAGATATTCATGGGGAAATATTGCTCTTCAGCTCCATCTCAGTGGTCCCAGGTTGACATAAAAAAATGATCCTTTGCGGCATTTGAATGAAAACCTCTTGTATTAGGTCGCCATTGAGTATTTTTGTATTTTCTTTACTCCAGAATGGTAGAAAAATTAGATATCAAAAAATTTGTTTTCCCCCAAGCAAAAAAACATAAATAATAATTTTGCCAACAGATTGAAGAGCATGAGGTTCAAAAGTATTTTGTTGTTCGGGGGTATGTTCCATTCCATCACTCGAGATATGGAAAAGTGCATTTAGGATCACCCGGGTTGCAGAAGCCATGGGGTTCTAAGGGGGTTTTAGGTTATTAGACGTAATTCATTTTCAATACAACAAAAAAAAAAGGATAATGACAGATTCTACAAAGTAAGGCTTCTTTACACTGCACTAACTAATGCTTGCTTGAAAGTTCCAGCTACACCCAAGCAATCTATTAAAGAAGTCAGGGTTTGGGTTTTCAAGGGAAAACTGCTGGAAACCTAAGGCAGTACATCAAAACCAAAAAAAGATAAGTGGGTTTCAAACTTTTTTGTCGTGCAAGTGAAGATGGAATCATACATTTATATACTCATGTATCCAGGCACAAACCCAAATTTTGACAGCCATCCCATAAAGCTTCCACAGGAAGAAACTAAACTTCCAATAATACAAAGATGTTCTGGTACTTGCAGCAACTATGAACAAGACGAACACATCACAATCTATGCTGACAATTTCTTTTCAAGTCTACTTTTTGGTCAAGCTACTAAGAGATAAGTAAAAACTGCAGATACACTGGAACAGTACGTGAAAATAGATGTGGTAAGCCAGATCTGATTGCCTGTCAAACAAATGGAAAGGAACAATGTGGGCAGGGGCACTTTTAGCTTCAAAACAATGATGGTGTCCTTGTTGTAAGATGGAAGGACAACAAAAATTGTGACTTTAGTGACAAGTGATGTTTGGGGGGCAATCCTGTGAGTCTTGTTTAAAGATATAACAAGGCTACAAAGAACAAAGACCACTTACATGCCCTGCAGTCATCAAGAAAATATAATGCAAACATGGGAGGTATTGACAAAAGTAACATGTTGGTGCATCTGTACAGAACACCAATGAAATCAAAACGTTGGTACATGCGGATAATTTGCCTATGTTCTTGATCTTGCTGTTTGTGAATGCATGGCTGCTTTACTGCCGTGATTCTCGAGCACTAATACCAAGTGTATGCCACTGAAAATATTTCAGGAATAATGTCTCTGTCACTGCAAGGTCTAAAGGACAAAACGTTAGAGGCAGCATCCTAAGAACATCTACAAGACCTTCACCAAGTAATTCACCATGTACTTCCAATGGTGTCAGCATAGTGAAAGCTGTGAAGGGACAATGTGCAGAAAGGCCTGATGACAGTGTTAGGCTTGACAGAACTCTAAACCACTTGCCAGTGGGAGGGAAAAAGCCGCTTACTTGCAAGTATTGCACAAACCAGAAGAAATTGGTAACATCCTCATTCCAATGTTCTGTATGCAAAGTAATCTGTGCATAAAGAGTAATAGAAATTGCTTCAGCGACTACCATTACCATCAATTAGCAATATAGAATAATTGGTCTTCCTCATGAATCTCGGGAATATGGGACTTTGAAAGTTTTATCCCTTGCAATGTGTTTCCCGCTGGGTATTTGTTTCATTTTTGTAATTTTCTAATACTTACAAACTGTTTTGATAAAGTTCCAGTTATGTTTTTGATATTGTCTGTTTGTATAATAAATTTAAAAAATAGTTATTGGGTGTTTTATTAACAATTGCAAGTTTGCAACATTCTGATTTTTACTCCCTTTGTCGGGCAAGTGGGAAAATTTTCGGACTTCGAAGATTAGCAATTGCTTGAAAACTAACCATCAGAAATCCATTTATATGGGCTCATTGACCTTGTATTGAGTTACTCTATCCACCATAGGGAGTTCAGTTCGAATTTCTAATTTTATGGCTGTATTGTGCTAAGGATTACTCAGCCAAAAACTCGTTACTTCAAAATTAGATGCTTAAATTTCATTGTATTAAATAATACTAAATTTTAATAATTTCATACTCTAAATTGTTTTAAATTTTCTAAATTGTACCACAATGTAATAATTTCATATTTTAAGTTGTTTTTAAATTGTTCCATTGTAATATTTCCACACTGTAAAATAATTCAAATTGTACCATTGTTTGTAATAATGTATTTTTTATAAACTAACTTTAAATCTGTAATTACTGTACTCATTATAACTCATCAAATGTCCATATAATTATCTGTTATTGCCTTACTAGTCTTAAGTTAATATTAAGTTTGCCATGTACTAAATTACAATACTGTAACTACCGCTGCTGATACATATATACAAAATCAATGTTTAACTCAAACCAATTATGATATATATGTTTAGTATTAACCTAGGTAGTAGGTTGGTAGACAGCAACCACCCAGGGTGGTACTACCGTCCTGCCAAGTGAGTGTAAAACGGAAGCCTGTAATTGTTTTACATGATGGTAGGATTGCTGGTGTCTTTTTTTTTTCTGTCTCATAAACATGTAAGATTTCAGGTACATCTTGTTACTTCTACTTACACTTAGGTCACACTACACATACATGTACAAGCATATATATACACACCCCTCTGGGTTTTCTTCTATTTTCTTTCTAGTTCTTTTTTTTTTTATTATCACACTGGCCGATTCTCACCAAGGCAGGGTGGCCCGAAAAAGAAAAACTTTCACCATCATTCACTCCATCACTGTCTTGCCAGAAGGGTGCTTTACACTACAGTTTTTAAACTGCAACATTAACACCCCTCCTTCAGAGTGCAGACACTGTACTTCCCATCTCCAGGACTCAAGTCTGGCCTGCCGGTTTCCCTGAACCCCTTCATAAATGTTACTTTGCTCACACTCCAACAGCACGTCAAGTATTAAAAACCATTTGTCTCCATTCACTCCTATCAAACACGCTCACGCATGCCTGCTGGAAGTCCAAGCCCCTCGCACACAAAACCTCCTTTACCCCCTCTCTCCAACCTTTCCTAGGCCGACCCCTACCCCGCCTTCCTTCCACTACAGACTGATACACTCTTGAAGTCATTCTGTTTCGCTCCATTCTCTCTACATGTCTGAACCACCTCAACAACCCTTCCTCAGCCCTCTGGACAACAGTTTTGGTAATCCCGCACCTCCTGTTCTTGTTTATTTCCTCTTACCTCCATGGGGAAGTGGAATGGAATTCTTCCTCCGTAAGCCATGCGTGCTGTAAGAGGCGACTAAAATGCCGGGAGCAAGGGGCTAGTAACCCCTTCTCCTGTATACAGTGGACCCCCGGTTAACGATATTTTTTCACTCCAGAAGTATGTTCAGGTGCCAGTACTGACCGAATTTATTCCCATAAGGAATATTGTGAAGTAGATTAGTCCATTTCAGACCCCCAAACATACACGTACAAACGCACTTACATAAATACACTTACATAATTGGTCGCATTCGGAGGTGATCGTTATGCGGGGGTCCACTGTATATTACTAAATGTAAAAGGAGAAACTTTCGTTTTTCCTTTTGGGCCACCCCGCCTCAGTGGGATATGGCCGGTGTGTTAAAAAAAAAAAAAAAAAAACCTACTATCCTACTGCTGGTATTGCTATAACCCTTTATGTAACTAACTACACAGTATACTAGTTATGAATTATCCACAAGATGAAAACTGCTTCATAAAAATGACATACTGAAAATGGCTATGACATTCTGGTTAGAGGCCGTGAGGCACATAAGCACTGTACTTACTCAACATCAGTAACATTTGCAGTTGCCAAATGTAAGTGCCTGCATGTTTTAACTAACTTTGAAGAGTTATCTACTCCTTGTTTCCAAACACACAAGCAGTTTAAAACCTTTTCTTTCCCCTACCAGAAACCAAATGACTACAGTGCACACCATAGCTCAGAGAGACTTGCACAATGATTGTACTTAGTACAGCATGTTGTCTCCCACTAGTATGCTAGTTGTCTCCTACTGAGGCAGGGTGACCCAAAAAACAAATACTCTCCATCATTCACATTATCACTGTTTTGCCAGAGGCACACATATACAACAGTTCAGATGCCCTTCCAATAGCAAATATCCCAAACTCCTCCTGGGAAATGAAAAAATTCTTCCTCCGTAAGCCAAGTGTGCCGTAAGAGGTGCCTAAAACGCTGGGAGCAAGGGGCTAGTAACCCCTTCTCCTGAATAAATTACACTATCTATGAAGGCAAAGAAAGGTATGTATGAAAGTATAGTGGTACCAACACACTTATATGGATGTGAAGCTTGGGTGGTAAATGCAGCAGCGAGGAGTACGGTTGGAGGCAGTGGAGATGTCCTGTCTAAGGGCAATGTGTGGTGTAAATATTATGCAGAGAATTCGGAGTGTGGAAATTAGGAGGAGGTGTGGAGTTACTAAAAGTATTAGTCAGAGGGTTGAAGAGGGGCTGTTGAGGTGGTTTTGGTCATTTAGAGAGAATGGATCAAAGCAGAATGAGTTGGAGAGAGTACTGTATATATCTGTTGGAGAAGGAAAGAGGGGTAGGGGGCCATCCTCAAAAAGATTGGAGGGAGGGGTAAAGGAGGTTTTGTGGGTGAGGGGGCTTGAACTTCCAACAAGCGTGTGTGAGCATGTTAGACAGGAGTGAATGGAGATGAATGGTTTTTATGGACCTGACGAGCTGTTGGAGTGTGAGCAGGGTAATATTTAGCGAGGGGATTTAGGGAAACCGGTTAGCTGGACTCGAGTCCTTGAAATGGGAAGTACAATGCCTGCACTTTAAAGGAGGGGTTTGGGATAACTGACAGTTTGGAGCGACTTCTAAACTGTAATATCAGAGCACCTCTGCAAAGACAGTGATTATGTATGAGTTGAGGTGAAAGTGTTGAATAGTGATGAAAGAATTTTCTTTTTGGGGATTTTCTTTATTTTTGGGTCACCCTGCCTCGTGGGAGATGGCCGACTTATTGAAAAACAAAAAATGTAAAGCAAGAAAAGCTTTCATTTTTTTTTTAGGTCACCCTGCCTCGGTGGGAGATGGCCAGTGTATTAAAAAAAAACAATCATGGGGGAAGTGCCAGAGAAATGGAAGGCATTCAGCTTGATTCAAGGAACTGGAGCACAGGTTTAATTCTTGTATCAAGAGTCCCTCATCAGCATCAAGAACTTCCCATGAGAGGGTGTTTCTTCTTAAGAGAGAAAAGTGCTATAGCTTATACACATTTCTCATTTTTTTTTTTTATCAAATGTATAAAAATAGCCCAAGAATTGTTATAAAAAATAACCAAAGAATTTGGTGCACTATCACACTTAAAAATGCCCAACCCTGAACATTCCTTGTCTGAGACTTCCTGTCAACTCCAGTTAAGATAATGCACACGACGAACTTACAGCTGAGTACTGGCAATCTCGACCACTTTTTCTTCTTCACCATTTTCTATTTCAATTATTTCTTCCTAACAAACTTGTCTTATGGGTTCCACCTTTTCTGTTTATCATATTGCTTTCACCACTGCTTACCCCCTAGTTTACAATTATTCACACCCTGGTTTGCAACTGTACACCACAAATTTTATCTGCGTACCTCTGGTACCAACGTACAATTCTGAGATAAGATAAGCTTTATCCAGAAAATTTTACAAATATTTTACAGACAGTAATTAAATTTATTCAGTGGTTCTGAGAGCAGAAATGTTTTACACACACAACAATGGTTTTAGCATAGGTAAACCCAATAATGTCAAACAATGTAACCCTACTGTATTTCCATCAAGGTTTCATAATTTATTGGTGTGTTGTATTACACTGCCGACTTGCACATTTCTTGGCTGTAGCTGCGTCTGAATAATTACTACCTTTTGTTAAGGTTAAACTAGATATCTTGGTCTTGCATCTTAACCTTCAACCGATGGGGGTGAGCCATGTCATTTACTATGTTTTTTAATTCACCTACCAAAGGATGATCCTGGTTTGTTTCATCACAGAATCAGATTCAAAACATATCCATTGTTGTGCAAATGGGTGCAGGCCTCATGCTGTACTGTATTCTCTTTCAATGCTTTAAGCCTGATTTCCATGTTGCCTAGCAGTAAATAGGTACCTGGGTGTTAGTCACCTGTTGTGGGATGTTCTGGATTCTCTCTGCACCTAGTGCCCTTGTTCATCAGGCAGAAATTAGGTACCTAGGTGTTGCCTTTGTTCTGCAATATTTACTAAATCTGCCGCTACTAGGTTGAAGAGAGGTCAGACAAGGATGATGACACTCTTTGCTGACTGTACTCTGCTATCAAACTCATTCTTTACCTTGTGTTTTTTGACATTCCTCCTTTATCTATCATTTGATTATGCTGCTGTTTTAGTGCAATTACATTCTTGACCTGTAGGGTATATTTTACATATATGTAAATTATGATATAGTGTACAGTATCTCTTGTAGAGATGGCTCTAGAATTTTGAATCAGGAGAATTAGTAGAGTTTTGTAGTGTGAACTGTACTTAATATATTATTGCACAGGATTTCCAATTATCAAGGGGCTAGTAACCCCTTCTTCTGTATAAATTACTACATGTAAAAAGAAGTAACACTTCTGTTTCGGGTCACCCTGCCTCAGTGGGAGACAGCCGATGTGTTAAAAAAAAATCCATTGATATTTTGAAGAAAGCTTTCACAGTTTAACTAACTTACACATGTTTGGGAAAAAAACTTCTAATATCCAACTTAACATACTGATTAATGGTTCCCCCTTTACAAGACACACTGAGGGTAAATTTTTAGGTATTCATCTTGAAATGCAACCTTAAATTTCAGACCCACATCCAATATATAGTTAAGGTCTCCAAAAGATTAGGCATTCTTTCAAAGATAGGGTGCTATGTACCCCCAAACAGCACTACTTATACTATACCACTCTCTAATCAACCCTTATCTCACCTGTGGTATTTGTGCATGGGGATCTACTATGGCTAATCACCTTAAACCATTAATAACCCAACAAAAGTTGCAGTGCGGATGATCACCCATTCCTGCGCCAGGAATGGGCAATCTTCAAGAGCTTGAACTTACTCTGTGTACAAAATATGTACCCATATTACTGTGCCTACTACAAATATATAACATTAAACTTTCATTATATACCCTCCTCTCAAACTTCTTGATACCTATAACAGAACACACAGGCACAAGACAAGGAATAAAACTTTTTTTGACATCCCTCATGTCCATCTCACCCAATGCAAAAATACAATCTATAAAAAAGGCCCCATCACTACAACCTTCTACCACAAATACAACTGTTACCACCATCACTACAAACCTTCTACCACCATCACTACTACCTTCTACCACCATCACTACTACCTTCTACCACCATCACTACTACCTTCTACCACCATATTGTTTCAAACTTTGGAACAATGCTCTTCTCCAGACTGAGGGACTGACCACCTCAAAACTTTAAGGGTGATGGACTGATTACATCGTCTTCAAGTCTCTTCTGCTTCTATCAACTTTTCTGTACTCGACTGAAGAAGCCTACTGTGTAGGCGAAACGTTTCATAATAAAGATATCTAACTGTTGCATATGTGTCTTACCTAACAAAGCTTCTAGTGCCAGCCTTTTGGTAAAGAATGTGAGAAACACATAATTTATGAAAAAGTTTGTAGAAAAATACAAAGATGGTGGTGGTAGAGTGGAAGCAGTTGTGATAGTGGTTGATGAACATAAGAATATACGAACATAAGAAAGGAGGATCACTGCAGCAGGCCTGTTGGCCCATGCTCGGCAGGTCCTTTACATTCATCCCACTAACGAAACATTTTTCCCAAGCCAGTCCTCAATGCTACCCAAGAAATAAGCTCTGATAACTCTATCCACTCATTTGCAAGTCCCAAGTCCCAAAATCAATGGAATTTATGAAATATTTCATAGGAGCATGTGAGGGGACCGTCACTCACTGGTAAACATTGGCACACTGGCTGGGAAGGAAAGCCGAGGCGGCTCAGAGCGTGAGTACACGTCCAAGACGAAGGACTATTAGGACTATTAGCGAGTTACCGGACCATTTGCGAGCCAATATTTTGACGAAAAAACAGGACTATTTCCGAAATGGACAACTTTCAGGCCAGACGATTATTGAGGGACCACTGTATTACTAAATGTAAAAAGAAAAACTTTTGTTTCTTTTTTTTCGAGTCACCCTGCCTCGGTGAGAGATGGGCAATGTGTTAAAAAACAGAAAAGAAAAATAAAGAAACCCCTAACATTGCAACATACAACACAGGCTCATTCTAGCTGAAGAGCCCAAGTGATACACTGTTCCATAATAACACCCATTTCTTGCCTTTGTTAAACAGTGGTTTCCTATCATTAATAAGAGTTCTTCAATATACATTAAGGTCAATCAAAAGAAGACAACTCATGCTAGTTAATGTACCAGCTGGTAAAACCATTCGACAAGAATGTGCATCATTACAATTAGCAATGAGAACCTGTTATGTTGGCCAGTTTACCTGAGACTGTCGATCATGTGGATGATATACTGGATAAGGGTAGAGGTGCTCGTAATGCTCGGGTGCAAAGAGTATGCACCGTTTGTAACCAACCAACTGACAGAAGAAGTTCTGTTGTTCATCATAATGCACTGGAGTCACATTACCTAAAATTATGAACAATATCTGTTATTTGTCAGTAAATTTTCTGTCTACCTTTTTCAATTAAATTATTAAAAGTACAGTATATAAAAAAACTAGGAAAACAGTCATTAGTTAATGCTTTTGCTTTCAGATGAATACTACATTTGATATGTCATAAATTTTCACGACTTTATAAGACTTAAAACTAAGGAATAGAATTGGCTCATTGTATGAAAAAATCTGATTAAAATTACATAGCAGATTTTGCAACAATATTTACAGTCTTTTTTGTGATTTTTGACCTTTAAAGACCACTTAAAATTTAAAAGGCCTTAATTTTAAAAAGTTAGGGAAAAGGGAAGGGGGGTCAGAAGTGGGGTGTACTGTATTGACTTATTTGTAATTACTGTACCTATTTGTATGTACTGCACACACTTAAAACTATACCAAGATAAGATTTGTTTTGATTTTTAACCCAGAGGATTAACCACCCAAGATAACCTAATACAATCAGTACATCGTAGGGGACCGTCTGTCTTTTGCCACTGGGTCCTTTACTCTTGTCCCTCATGATGCGATGCAACAGTCAACTAATACTTGGGTACCTACTTACTACTAGATGAACAGGGACAGAAAGTGTAAGGAAACATGTCCAACGTTTCCACCTGTGCTGGGAATCGAACCACGCACACTCAGTACATGAGGCTAATGTGTTGCCAACTGAGCCACAGTTGGTGTTCTGTATTTGCTGAGTAGCATATCTTACGTGTATGTATTTTATATATTCCAGTGGTGGCAGTATTTGCTACTTCCTCATTTACCCTATTCTGGCAGCACCCATTTTTGTGGTGAAAAATTTTTTAAGTCCCTTCACATATCTTTTTTAGTTCTGGGTCTTACTCCAACAAAACCCCCCAAAAAT